>CM076575.1:1999216219-1999497438 GCA_034641835.2 Pinus albicaulis | reverse complement strand
GGAATTACAACAGTACCAACACTTGTTCAAATAAGATATTAGTAGTGGCTTCTGTTGTGATATCCTTCTTGCAAGCTTTCACAATGGCCATCTTCGAGAATTTGTCAATGATGAAAAAATCACAATCATTTTCTACCCCACCACCGGCGGAACCGTGGAGCCAACGGTTTAAAGACCGTGGCATATAATGGTTTACGAAACCTACGTCGGTTTCCATGTGATTGACTCCGCATAAAACTTAGTCGTTTGGAGTTTTTTGTTTATCTGTCAGCTTAGAACTTTCGTTCCACGCCAGAGTTCTATTATAAGGGGTTTGGCCCCCTTTACCGTCGCCCGCACCATATTCAAACTTTAAATAGGTGATAAGACCATAACATGTTAAGAACTGATGTGTGGGCGGGCCGGTCGGGCCTGTGGGTTGGCGGCCACCAGACCTGGGGACGATTTCTACCAATGCTAATAAATTTTTCCACTGTAAAATCTGCAGTCTTGGGGCCATGTGGTGGCCTCCGGGCAGGCCACATGGCGCCCATTGATTGGCCACTGAAATCCATAGTATATCCACTGTGAAATCCGGGGTTGACAAATGTTGATCTGTGATTGGATGATGAAGGAATATTCTGTGGAATATTATTTTTTTAATATTTTTTATTCAAAATCAACCCAAGTCAAACTCGACTTTTACATGAAATTGTGAATTTTCAAACTTGAATAACTTTCACATACAGTGTTGGATTTGAGTGTCATTCATGGCTACAGGATCATATGGACGAGGCCTATCCTTTCGTTCTGGTTTCAACCAATTCTGAGCAGTTCCAATTTTGAGCATTTTCTTCACTTAGGACATGATCACCTGATCACACCTCCCCATTGGGAATCTTTTGGACCCCAAAAGCCTTCGATTACCTGTTAAGAAGATGAGGATATAGGTCCCTCGTCTTTTCCACCTCAATCCACTTTTCCTTACTCGATTTGCTGCCTTTAAGACCAACCCGAACATAATCAACATTTCCCCTCATTGAAGTGTGTGTCCTTCGATCAAGGATAACATCCTCTTTCAATTCATCCAAGAATTCTAGCGAGAAATCCTCTATGGATGGTAGCTGAATGTCACTTTCATAATCAGAAATTAAAGGAGGTTCATACAAACATAAATTTTCCACATTCACTACGGAATACATTTGCATGTATGAAGGTGTTGTGACCAACAACAACCCCCCTTTTATTTAATATTAGTAATAATACTAAATAAATGGGGACCCTTAGTTAAAAAATCCAAAAAATCAATTAGGATTTGTTTTCTTTTTCAAATAAAACTTTCTATCATAAACTTATAGAAATCCCTTAGAAAGAACATTAAGAAACACTTAAGTTTATGATAGATTACAATAAAATTGCTCTTTA
Organism: Pinus albicaulis; assembly: GCA_034641835.2. Lineage (NCBI taxonomy): Eukaryota > Viridiplantae > Streptophyta > Pinopsida > Pinales > Pinaceae > Pinus > Pinus albicaulis. The sequence goes on along the minus strand of CM076575.1, from coordinate 1,999,496,034 downwards.
AACAAAATAGCGCATCCATAGCAAAATGGTATATATCTTTTATAAAACTGAAAATGCAATTTTGTGCTTTTGCGATAATGCGATCCCAAAAAGCCTATACAATAAACATATTGGTCACAGATCGCATAGCGCAGAAAACAGAAATGATAAACGAATACCTTTTGCGCTATTTACAATTTTGCACTTTTGCGAGATTTGCGATGTGCGCTTTTGCGCTATTTCGCAATTTGCGCTTTTGCGCTATTTTACATAACTGCGATGGCTTCATTTTGCGATATTGCGATATTGCGACATTGCGATATTGCAATATTGCGCAGCAAATCGTAGATCGCAATGTCGCAGATTCATGTAGGCGCGTTGTTCAAAGGAAATCTTCCCATATATCAAATCTGTTATGCGCTTTAATGATTAGATTAAATGATTGGATTGACAATTAATGGTAAATGAGATTTTGTTTTGATTGAAAGTCGTTTCACGATTAAAATATTATATTTCATCCGCCTTCACATTTAAAACAGTCTCATCACCTTTCTCATGCCATTACTCTCATTTAACTCGTAAAATGCAGGCACGAAGGAGCAAACGTCTATACAAAGCTTTCACTAAATACTATGGGTAAGAAGAAGAAGAGCTCGAATTCTGAAAACAGAGAAATGGCTTCATTATACGCAGACACCGCTTGTAATAAGGATGCCGGTATATCCACTTGGGAAGGAATGTATAATCTGTAAGAAGAAGAAAATCCTGTGGTAATGAAAGTTGTGGCTACAACAGGTTCTAGTAATACGTCTGAAGCAACCCTCAAAGAAATGGCTTGTTAATTTCTGCATAGGATAGCGGCAAGGCCAAGGATTATCCCATATACGGATATGGTGAAATGGGTGCTGGACATCACCGATATTTCAGACAGACAATTCAGAACTCCAGCTCAAGAGCTAATCGGGTCATTCACCACGGAAGGTCCGAGACTAATGTATAAGTTGCCGGAACCTCAGGTGACTTACAATAAACAATTCATGGAAGATTTTGCCAGAGAGCATGCAAATTTGGCAAAATGCACAAAGGAGTGGACCAAAAGAACTGAACCATTGAAGAAAAACAAACAAGGTATGTACAACAAGGGTTCACTTACCTCTCCTTACTGTTTCACTGCTGCCATGTTATGCAGACTTTTTGGAAAGCCTGACATAAATATGATCTTGCCTGAATGGCTCCCTTTGTTGAATGCGGCCGTTAATTCTGAAATTGTAGACTGGGCCAAAATCCTATCTGATAATTTGACCACTGTTATTTTTCACTACCGGTCCAAACGAAATGTTTCTCAGCGGGTTTATCCGCCTTTTTACTTATCTGCTTATGTCATGGACGCTATCTGTTATGTCTCTAAATTTCCTGTGATGGGTTGGCAATGGACTATCCACGATCCTTTGCCTATTCATGTATACCATAAAGAACTATGGGAGTCTAAGTTTGTCCCCCATTTTTACCAAATTTGTAATGGAATAATGCTGCCATTGTACAGAACATAACATAATAAGGATGCCCCAAGGTTATCCCCAGAAACAGAGGTTGACATTCTCCCCGTCGCGAGATGGTTTGGAGAAGAATTGTTCACTTATATTAGGGTTTTTGGAAGTTATGCTTCTCCCCATGTTTTACCCCTATATGTTCCAGATAGACTTGTAGCTCGGGAAATTGCTTATCAGACCTGTGGCCAAGGAGGTATAACAAAATATTTAAAAGAGAAGAAAAAAGGCATTTGGCCACAATTTCCCGTAAAATGTGGAACATTTTCACTGTTCGATATTGGTCATGCATTCCAAGAGATAGGAAACATTACATGCCTACAGCTGTTCAAATTTTCGAAAAGGTTATTCGACCCAAATGATATTGTTAAGAATTTTACCAATGCAATCAGAGTAAGGGAATTTTTCGGGGAACAGGATCCTTTTGATGATATGTTCCAAGCAAGAAATTCATTCAAAGAAGTTTTGAATTTGGCTCAAATGCAGTTATCTCCGGAAGAATTCCAGGAATTCAAACTTTACAGAGAAAGAAGATTAACTCCTATTCCTTTGGAAAATCTACGCTTAGAACCCGCAAGGGAGCAAACTCCTAGTGTTAGTCTTAACGGAAGTTCAAGTACAGATAAATCTAAATCAAAATCTGACAGAGAGACTTCTGAACATTCCAATAATTCTAATGAAAAGGAAGACACAATGGAAGAATCCATGAAAGATTCTGTGCAATCAAAAGAAACTACTCAACAGAAAATTTTGACTTCTCAACAGACAGATCCTCCTCCAACCAATGTACAGAAACAGCTAGTCATTATTGAATTAGACAAAGAATGGGAAACCTTCAACCAATTGATTAATGTAGAAGGACAGAATGTACAGACCCCTGTCCAGACAACCAAAGTTTTGAACACAGGAACAAGCAGCACAGTCACAGTGACAGAGCACATACCAATCACACCCTCCTCTAAAATTGTACTTAATGTGGAGGACATTCCTCCTCTATATGTATTGTACAGCCCAAAATACAAAGCAGTAGTGAAGAGATAGAGGAAAAAGAGAAGTTAGAAAGTTCAATTGCTACTGAAGCAGAACAACTAGATGTATTGTGGAAGGATCCTTCCACAGAGCCTTCTGAGAATCTTACTAAGTTATCTCAAATGACAGGGGCTTATGCTTCTGCAACAATTGACAAAGCATTTGAGATACAACTTTTGTTGAATGAAAAAGAAGAACAGATAAAAGTTCTACAACAGCAATTGCAACAGGTACAGGCCAATAATGAAGCACGGTTGAAACTTGAAGAGATACAACAACAACTTCAAGAAATGAAAATAGGACATCAAAAAAGCTTGGCTGATAAAGACAAACAAATACAGATTATCCAAGATCAACATAAAGATGATCCTAAGCTTCCAAAATTCATTTTAGAAACTATCTCTTTAAACAATCAACTACTGCAACAAGAGGAATTTTTCTGCCAAAAAATCTTGCAATGGAATTCTTTGTGCCAAGAGAGCGATAAAATCACAAATCATGTCGTAGATTTACGAAATGATTATGATTTGATTAATGAAAATATCAATGATTATTTAGCATGGCAAAAAACAGAAGAAGGCAGAAAAGCTGGTGCACCCATTATTAATGAAAATCATAAAGAAATACTTTTTAATAACTGGGATGCACAAATCAGAAGGGCAGAGAAGGCAGCAGAGGAGGCGGCTACAGCAGCAAACACTCTTACTGATTGTGTAAATGAAAATTTACACAAAGCTAATTTGATTCCAGAAACTGTTCCAGGATATCTCCCACAGGCACATCAACTGCAAACAGAATGGAGGCAAAAGGCAGAAGAAAGAGAAAAATCAATCCAAGGGCTGACAAGATTAAATTGGGACTCTTACTGGACATACTTAGTGAAGCCACATAGTCAGCACAGTGCGCTTAATTGTATCATCAATTCTACAGAGAAGATTGCGCCTACACTTGCTGACTCTGTCTTTTCAGGACAGTTGAATTCTGAAGTCGGTCAACCACATCTTCTCAAAACTATGCTAGATGCCTGCAAGTTTAAAGATCAAGTTCATAGATAGTTATATTTAGTTTTAATTTTACTGTATTTTAGCCTAAGAAAAGGACGGTCATTGAACCGAATCCTTAATTTTTGTAATAGACTATTTTTAGATTTAGCTAAGTAGTATTTAAACCCTTCTCATGCATTTAGAGAACGGTCCTGGATCTTAATATTTTTGACTTGGAGATTACATTTCTGTACTCCATTGGCTTAATATATTTTTAAAAGGATCACATCTGGTGATTTTTATGCGGAATTATCTTTGAAGTGTTGCATTTCTGTACCTTGGAATTTGATTTTGCATCAGAGTTACTGGATTAGAATATCATATTTCATTTGAAAGTCTTCAAGATGAATGAGGTAGTTCTATCTGTTCACTGTTGATTTCTTTTGTCTTATGATATTCACTTTAAAATTTGCTATCATTTATATATATTTGATTTTCACAACGTTTTTTTTTATATATCATTTATGAGTATAATTGAAACGTTATCTTTCGTTAAGTATATATAGATGGTATACAATGATGAATGCAATATGCTAATACAACTCTGTTTAATTTCTTAAACAGAGTTATCTTTATTTGTTTCTGCACATTTCAATTTAAATAATAATACATTTTCATGGTTATTGTTAAATTGGAATAATCTTAAGTTGTATTCACATATAATTACCCGGGTTAGTGTTAGAATTTCTTTATCATTATTTAGTTTAAATTAGATAGTTTTATTTCAGTTAATTTAGTCCCATTTTCACCCATCCAAACCAACCCATTTAGTTATAAGGAAACTGGTCCTTTAAATCCAGTCGGAGCCACCATACCAAACGGAAAAGGAGTTGTCTTAAGTTCCCGACCGGGTGGTTTTCCCCAATGTTTGAAGCAGAGATTTTCTAGGCTTCAACAGAAGGCAAATCTAATTGAAAAGCATTATTTCCAATTTTTTAAGGATCTTGAATGGACCATAATGAATAGGCTTCAGCTTTTTACCTTATCCTTGCATTCTTTCCTTACTATTATGCAACCATACCTCATCCCCTTCTTGAAACTTATGATCAATTCTGTGCTTATCATGCCTCTCCTTGTACTTTCCTTGACTTTTTTCAAGTTGTTCTTGAACTTGCTGATGTATGAGATGAATTCTTTCAATGAATATGTGAGCTTTTTCAATGTCACTATGACCAAAAATGGTCACATCCTTCTCAAGAATAAAATCTAAAGGTGATTTAGGCAAATACCCAAAACAAGCTTCAAAAGCTGAAGTATTTGTAGAAGAGTGCTTGGCCCAGTTATAAGCATGTTGAATGTAATGCAAATTCTCATCCCAAAGCTTGGGATGCTTGCTACAATAACCTCTCAAAATATGTACAATGGTTCCGTTCACTACCTCTGTTTGGCCATCTGTTTGCATATGGAAAGCAGTACTCTTCTTCAACTTGGTGTCCATCATCTTCCATAAATTGGACCAAAAATTCCCCACAAATCTGGAATCCTTGTCACTAACAATAGAAGTAGGCAAGCCATAATGAACCCATGTATGTTGAAAATATAAATAAGTTGTTTGTTCAGCAGTTATAGATTTCTTACATGGCATAATAATACACATCTTGCTGAAACGATCAACTACTACATAAAGATAATCATGCTGCTTTCTAGATAATGGTAGACCTCCAAAAAAATCCATAGAAACACTTTCACATGGTCTAGAAGGTACCGGAAATGGCGTATATAAACCAAGCTTCCTATTTCTAGGCTTTCTTGTAGCACATAATGAACAACCTCTAATGAAACGTGAAACACTATCTACCATGTGAGGCCAATAACAATACCTCTGTAAATGTGCCACCATTTTGCTTACCCCAAAATGTCCAGCTATGAGAGAAGAATGAGCCTCTCTCATGATGCTTAGTCTCTCCCCTTGTGGTATACATAACTTGCCCATATGAAATAACAAATTATTATGCAAATGATAATCATTCTCCTCAACATGATTCCCTTCACTCAAGTTAGCATACACATCCTTAAAATCAACATCTGATGCATACTGTTCTATGTAGCTCTCATGTACAAAAGAATCATTCTTAAGAAAAGTACTAGCACTAATAATAGGCCTTGAAAGCATATCAGCAACCTTGTTGTAAATACCTTTTCTGTACCTTATTACCAAGTGAAATTGTTGTAGGAAGCCCATCCATCTAAAATGTCATGACTGTTGCAATTTACTTTGCGATTGCAAGTATTGTAAAGGTTGATGGTCAGTATGAACAATTTTTTCTTTGCCCATCAAATAATGTTTCCATTTTTTGACACTTTTTACCAATGCATACAACTCTTTATCATATTTAGGATAATTCACAACAACACCATTAAATGTCTCAGAATAAAATGCAATAGGCTTACCATGTTGTAAGGGAACTGCACCCATGGCATAATCGCTTGCATCTGTCTAAATCTCAAATGGCTGTCTCAGGTCCGGTAATGCAAGTACTGGAGCTAAACTTATATTCTCTTTCAAAGACTCAAAATCTTTCTGTTGCTTGCCTCCCCATTGGAAATCATGCTTCACACTAGTCACTGCATGCATAGGAGCCGCTATGGCAGAGAAGTTAGAAATAAACTTCATCCAATACTGAGCTGCAGCCAAAAAAATTCTTACCTCTGTAATGGATTTGGGAGTAGGAAATTCACAATGGCTTCTACTTTGGAAGGATCAATTCTCAAAGTGCCTCCTCCTACTATGTGTCCCAAATAAACCAAAGAAGTCTTTCCAAATTCACACTTTGACATTTTAATAAATAACAGATTTTTCTTCAAAACATCAAGTACTTTCTTAACATGCATGACATGCTCTTCTCTAGTCTTGCTGAAAATTAAGATGTCATATAAGTATACAATAATGAAATCATCAAGAAAAGGACATAAGACATCATCCATTACCTGCATGAAATTTTCAGGTGCATTGCATTAACCAAACGGAATAACAAGCCACTCAAAGAGTCCTTGTTTGGTTTTAAATGTTGTCTTCCATATGTCACTTTCTGCAATTCTAACTTGATGATAACCACTACGTAAGTCTAACTTAGTGAAATATTTAGCATCTTTCAGCTGATCCAACAAATCATCTATCCTTTGAAGTGGGTAACGATTCTTTACTGTTATTTTTCTCAATGCCATGAAGTCCACACACATGCACCAAGTTCCATCTTTCTTTGGAATCAACACCATCGGTGACCCACATGGCGAAGTGCTTGGTCTTATGAATCCTTTGTCCAAAAAGTCTTTAATTTTCCTCTTGATTTCAACATTCTCCATGATATACAAGCAGTACATGTCGATGTTAGGAAGAGGACAATCGTGATGTAAATGTATCCATGCTGAATCTCCCTTTTAGGAGGTAAACCTGTTGGTTCTGAAACATCTCATGTTGTGCATCAACTACATCATATAAATCTGATTTAAGCTTGGAATCACAATTTTCAAATGACTCATGATTCATATCAACCTTGGGCTTAACCATAAGAAGTACAAAACTCTTTCTAGAATTTACTATCCTTTTTACCTGCCCCGCATTTACCATTGCTATATTTGTGTTCTTGAGATGTGCTCTGACAATGAACTCCTTGCCATCTTTAAAGAGATGATATTTATTTTCATGGCGATGGAAGATCGCTTTCCTGTAAAATAAGTATGGACTTCCCAAAACAATTCCTGATATATCAAGCGGCACCATATCAAGTTCAACTGTGTCAATAAAGTGTGCAGTTATGGCGAATCAAAATATGCACTTTCTTGAGACTTGTAAGTTTGCATCCTTGCATATCCACCCAAGTGGATAAGGCTTTGGATGTGTAATGGTCTCAAGTTTTATTTTTTTGACCAAGTCTTCTGATATGATATTTTCTTGTGACCCACTGTCAAACAATGTGTCAATTTTAGTATGTTTTGAGACTACCCTCACATGGAACAATTCAATTATTTCTTCCTCATTAGGAGCTTGAACATGACAGTTTGAAGTACTAGTGCTTGCTTTAGTTTCAGTTTCCTTTCCCTTCGTACTTTTCAAACCCATGGCTGCAATTTTGGTTTCATCCCCTGAATCATCACCTAAATCTTGAGGTGTAGTTGTAGTAGCTGCATTTTTCTTCTTTCCCTTGTTTTTGTTAAACTGGTTTCTTTTTTCAAGATGTAATTTCCAACAATTTTTCTCTTCATGGCCCTCTCTTGAACAATGTTTACAAATGACCTTTTCACCCTCTTGTTTGATAGATGCATTTTTTTTAGCTTTTCCCTTAAAGGTTTTATCTTTGTTCTTCCCTTTGAAAGGCTTGTTTCTACCCTCATCAAAAGTGTTTTTCCCTCTAGCCTCTAAATGTGTAGCTTGTACACAAACTTCATCTAGACTAGTAATATTAAACATTAGGATAGTATGTTTAAGGTAACTGTGAAAACCACCTATATACTTCATCAAAGTATCTTGACTTTGTAAGTCTACCCCTAATAAGAGTGCTCTTCTCCTAAATTCCTGGGTATAGTCTTGCACATTCTGTCCCTTAAGCTGTCTAAATTTTTGCCAATTCATTATAGCCTTTTGAATATGAGCAAGAGGATAAAATTGCTTCTTGATTGTAGCAATAACTTCAGTCCATGATAGAGTAATCTTACCACGTTTCTTGATTTCATCCTTCGTTTTGGCTTCCCACCATACCAATGCTGCTCCATCCATTCTTAGCCAGGCTAGTTGTATTTTGGTGTCGTCATCATGCAGGTTTTGAATCCTTAAATAGAATTCCAATTGTCTGATCCAATTATCTAATTTATCTACATTGACTTCACCATTAAACATGGGCAATTCAAATTTGACATCTAGCTTTAAAAAAGGATTTTTACCAATGGTTTTCGACTTATGTGACTAATTTACCGAAGTTGAGGAAGACGATTTTGAGGAAGAGGATGACGATGGAGATGGTGGATCACCATTTCCTCCATTCCCTTTCTTTGACTGATCATTACCCTTCTTTCCTCTTGAGGAATCATCTCCTTCTTTTTGGTTTTTATACCCTTCTCCAGCAATCCTATCATTTATTTCTTGATAGAGGATCCTTACCATTTCAGTCATATCCAAGAAAGATTTCCGAAATACTCGTTCTTCTTCCTTTGGATCCATCTCTTCAGGAGATTCTCCTTTTCTTGAAGACATGCTTTTAGTTGCTTCTAGGGCTCTTGGAGGTGGTCCTCTGACCCTTCTTGGTTGTGGATTACTTTATGCACTAACAAAGTTTCCTTCACCTCTCTTGATTTTTAACCTATTCAGCATCAAAACTTGCAAACAAATGACTTAATATTTTCACAAAAAAAATGCTGAGTAAAACCTCTAGCTTCTATGGCTCTAATCCTGAGCTCTGATACCAACTACTACCATATTAGATCATAGATGGTAACAACCTATGATTTAGTAGGATTTTTTTTCTATGATCTATTTTCAATTACTTATGATGAGATGGTATCAGAGCATAGGTTGATTTTTGGTTAAGCTTAGGTTGAGCTTAAGTTGAGCATTTATATTTGTGCAAAAGGTGTTAAAACAGTGTAAAATATTGATTGTTTTATTGGTTGCAAAATGGTTGATTGTATGAGTTTGCTTGAGTTGAAAAGATAGTTGTTGATAGCTAAGTCTTGGAAAGGGAAAAAGAGTTGTAGACTATTTCCTTACCCCAAAGTACCTCAAGATTATCTTTGGAAAACAAACTCACCTGATTAGTTTTTGCTACAAAAGCTATTTGAGTTTGTATTTTATGGCTGCTTGAATAAGAAGGGGTCTTTACTGACATTTGGTTAAAAGCTTGTCATTCGTTGGAAATCTTTGAGAAATTGTCTTTGGAAGTTTCTTTTGTTAACTTGACCATTTACATAATGTCAACTTCTTCTACAAGTGAAGTTTCCTCCTTCACAAGATTCTTCAATGATGACATGAAGAATGAGTTCATTAAGGTGAAGGACATGGTACAGATTCTAATTGAGGATAGCTTCTCCAATACTGAACCTTTTTGGAGCGAAATGTTTTTTTATTTCAGGTATTCTAAGCATTCTGGAGCCATTGGAATAGGTTGATATGATCTGAAAATGGAAGTACTTGAAAATGTGTGCAAGGTATCCATTTTCATTAATTAAATGTGTGAAAAATTCTCCATGTCAGGCTGATTAAACAATGTGTTTTTGGTTACTGTTTATGAGTTTATGTGTAAGGGAAAGTTACTTTAATTTGTTGTTTAACATATTAAATCATAAATATACAACAAGATAACTCCAGCATAGCATAACACAAATGTTTAGTGAGCAGTTCACCCCTCCTAGGCTACGTCTGCTGGATCAAGCCTCCCAAAATGAGCTTGTCCTCTTGTATTTAAATGATCCAAAATGATAATACAAGTTTAAAGGTGCCTCAATAGGCAAATATAAATGCTAATGCAGATTCAGAAGACATGAAAATGCTAAGAATTCCTTTCCATTTTCACTAAACAGTGACAAATTACCATAAACAGTGACTTCTTCAACAAGGCCCTGATGGCTCTTTTAACTCCTTTGAAGATTTTTGGGCTGTAGAATTCCTCAAACAATTCTGAAACCTCTTTGATTAGGTTCATAAGGTCGAAATTAGCTTAAAATGATCTTTGGTTCACCTCAAATAGAGAGGTACAACTCAAAATAGCTCCAACTCCAAAATGGCCCTTGTGGCCTGTAAAACTCTCCTGAAGCTTTTCGGGCTCTGAAAGTCTTCAAACAATTTTGAAACCTCTTCCATTAGGTTAAAAAGGGGAAAATAGCTGAGAATGGTATTTGGTTCGCCTCAAACAGTGAAGTGTAGTCCAATGCAGCTTTGTTTCCCTCAAAGGTTTTATCTTTGTTCTTCCCTTTGAAAGGCTTGTTTCTACCCTCATCAAAAGTGTTTTTCCCTCTAGCCTCTAAATGTGTAGCTTGTACACAAACTTCGTCTAGACTAGTAGGATTAAACATAAGGACAGTATGTTTAAGGTAACTGTGAAAACCACCTATATACTTCATCAAAGTATCTTGACTTTGTAAGTCTACCCCTAATAAGAGTGCTCTTCTTCTAAATTCCTCGGTATAGTCTTGCACATTATGTCCCTTAAGTTGTCTAAATTTTTGCCAGTTCATTATAGCCTTTTGAGGATAATAAAGAGGATTAAAAATTTTCTTGATTGAAGTAATACATTCATCCCATGATAGAGTAATCTTACCATGTTTCTTGATTTCATCCTTGGTCTTGGCTTCCCACCATACCAATGCTGCTCCATCCATTCTTAGCCAGGCTAGTTGTATTTTGGTGTCGTCATCATGCAGGTTTTGAATCCTTAAATAGACTTCCAATTGTCTGATCCAATTATCTAATTTCTCTGCATTGACTTCACCGTTAAACATGGGCAATTCAAATTTGACATCAAGCTTTAAAAAAGGATTTTTACCAATGGTTTTAGACATATGTGACTAATTTACCGAAGTCGAGGAAGACGATGTCGAGGAAGAGGATGACGATGGAGATGGTGGATCACCATTTCCTCCATTCCCTTTATTTGACTAATCATTACCCTTCTTTCCTCATGAGGAATCCTCTCCTTTTTTTTGGTTTTTATACCCTTCTCCAGCAATACTATCATTTCTTTCTTGATAGAGGATCCTTACCATTTCAGTCATATCCAAGAAATCTTTCCGAAATACCCTTTCTTCTTCCTTGGGATCCATCTCTTCAGGAGTTTCTCCTTCTCTTGAAGAAATTATTGTAGCTACTTCTAGCGATCTTGGAGGTGGTTCTCTGACCCTTCTTGGTTGTGGATTATTTTGTGCACTAACCAAGTTTCCTTCACCTCTCTTGAGTTTTAACCTAGTCAGCATCAAAACTTGCAAACAAATGACTTAATCTTTGCAAAAAAGAAATGTTGATTAAAAACTCTAGCTTCTATGGCTCTAAACCTGAGCTCTGATACCATCTCATCTGAAAATGGAAGTACTTGAAAATGTGTACAAGGTATCCATTTTCATTAATTAAATGTGTGCAAAATTCTCCATCTCTGGCTGATTAAACAGTGTGTTTTTGGTAATTGTTTATGAGTTTATGTGTAAGGGAAAGTTACTTTAATTTGATGTTTAACATATTAAATCAGAAATATACAGCAAGATAACTTCAGCATAGCATAACACAAATGTTTGGTGAGTAGTTCACCCCTCCTGGGCTACGTCTGTTGGATCAAGCCTCCCAAAATGAGCTTGTCCTCTTATATTTAAATGCTCCAAAATTCTAATACAAGTTTAAAGGTGCCTCAATAGGAAAATCTGAATGAAAATACAGATTCAAAAGACATGAAAATGCTAATAATGCCTTTCCATATTCACTAAAAAGTGACAAATTACCATAAACAGTGACTTCTTCAATAAGGCCCTGATGGCTCTTTGAACTCCTTTGAAGCTTTTCGGGCTGTATAATTCCTCAAAAAGTTTTTAAACCTCTTCCATTAGGTTCAAAAGGTTGAAATTAGCTGAAAATGATCTTTGTTTCACCTCAAACAGAGAGGTACAACTCAAAACAGCTCCAACTACAAAATGGCCCTAGTGGCCCTGAAAACTCTCCTGAAGCTTTTCGGTCTCTGAAAGTCTTCAAACAGTTCTAAAACATCTTCCATTAGTTTCATAAGGTGGAAAATATCTGAGAATGGTCTTTAGTTCACCTCAAACAAAGAGGTACAACCCAATACAGCTCCATTTCCCAAATGGCCCTGATGGCTCAAAAAGCTTCCCTGAAGCTAAAATGGTTGTAGAACACCTCTAATACCTTTGGAAACTATCCCAATGGCTTTTGAATGCTGAAAATAGTCGAAAATTACTTTTGTTTCACCTCAAATGGTTAAGCATAGCCCAAAACAGCTCCAACTCCCTCTTGGCCCTAATGGCTCTCATTGCTTCCCTGAAGAAAAAGGGGCAGAAGATCAACTCCAATGGCTCTGCCACTTATTCCAATGGATCCAGAATCCTCTGAATACCCAAAATCAAAAAACAATTTCATCCAAAAAGATTCAGTATTGGAGAAGTTATCCTCAAAATAGTATTTTTCCCAATGTTAATTAAAAATCCCACTAAATGTGGGAGAACTGGAGTTAACCGCACTAAATTTGGCAGTAAGGCCTGATTTGGCGGAATGCGCCTAGTTCTAGTGAAACCACTAGCCGTTAAGTTTAATGTTTGTTGGATGCATGTGAACAGTCCACAAAACCCACTGCATTTAAGTGCTACACAAACTGTCGTTTTTTAACAAAAAATTGTCATGTGGTCACATTTTACGGTTTATGAAACCGTTTTCCAACCGTAGACTAAAACTATAGCATAAATTATGAGTTGTGGCCACATGGAGTGGTTTACGTGGGCGGCGGTTGAGTTTTTTGCCCCGCGGTTTTGAAGGCCTTAAGGCCATGGTTATAGCACTTGGTTGCAAACCGTTGGGGCTAGCCTTGAGGGGCTAGCCCTGGCCCCTTTTCCGACTATTAAAATTTAAAACTTGAAATATACGTGCCATTTCTCATAGGTCAAGACCTATCACCTAGATCAGTTGGTCGAACGCTTTGGCTTGTGGGGGCTAGTCTCGTGTTCAATTCCGTTTGGCAACAAAATTCTACACAACCTCCAATTCTCCGACCAGGGGGCCACGTGGCACCCTCTGGTATTACCTATTAAAAAAACAAGTAGGAAATATATAAGTACAAAATGAAAGTTAAGTTACTAAAATTTAATTATAAGGAAGTATAATATTATAAATACTAGTTTAATAATAAACCCCGGTATTACCTATTAATTTAATTTGATATTAAAAAAAAATTCTATGGAAGCTACTACAACTACACCTCAAGATTTAGGTGATGATTCAGGGGTAGAAACAAGCCTTTCAAAGGGAAGAACAAAGATAAAACCTTTAAATGAAACTGAAACTAAAGCAAGCACTAGTACTTCAAACTATCATGTACAAGCTCCTAATGAGGAAGAAAGAATTGAATTGTTCCATGTGAGGTAGTCTCAAAACATACTAAAATTGACACATTGTTTGACAGTGGGTCACAAGAAAATCTCATATCAGAAGACTTGGTCAAACAGCTAAAACTTGAGACCATTCCACATCCAAAGCCTTATCCACTTGGGTGGATATGCAAGGATGCAAACTTACAAGTCTCAAGAAAGTGCATATTGTGATTCGCCATAATTGCACACTCTATTGACACAGTTGAACTTGATGTGGTGCCGCTTGATATATCAGGAATTTTTTTGGGAAGTTCTTACTTATTTGACAGTAAAGAGATCTTCCATCGCCATGAAAATAAATATCATCTCTTTAAAGATGGCAAAGATTTCATTATCAGAGCACATCACAAGAAGACAAATATAGCAATGGTAAATGCAGGACAGGTAAAAATGCTAGTCAATTCTAGCAAGAGTTTTGTACTTCTTATGGTTAAGCCCAAGGTTGATATGAATCATGAGTCATTTGAAAATTGTGATTCCAAGCTTAAATCAGATTTATATGATGTATTTGATGCACAGCATGAGATGTTTCAGGAACCAACAAGTTTACCTCCTAAAAGGGAGATTCAGCATGAGATCCATTTACATCAAGATTGTCCTCTTCCTAACATCGGCATGTACTGCTTGTCTATCATGGAGAATGTTGAAATCAAGAGGAAAATTAAAGACTTGTTGGACAAAGGATTCATAAGACCAAGCACTTCGCCATGTGGGTCACCGATAGTGTTTATTCCAAAGAAATATGGAACTTGGCACATGTGTGTGGACTTCAGGGCATTGAACAAAATAACGGTAAAGAATCGTTACCCACTTCGAAGGATAGATGATTTGTTGGATCAGCTGAAAGATGCTAAATATTTCACTAAGTTATACTTATGTAGTGGTTATCATCAAGTTAGAATTTCAGAAAGTGACATATGGAAGACAGCATTTAAAACCAAACAGGGACTCTTTGAGTGGCTTGTTCTGCCATTTGGTTTATGCAATGCACCTGCAACTTTCATGCGGGTAATGGATGATGTCTTACGTCCTTTTCTTGATGATTTCGTTATTTTCTACTTAGATGACATCTTAATTTTCAGCAAGACTAGAGAAGAGCATGTCATGCATGTTAAGAAAGTACTTGATGTTTTGAAGAAAAATCAATTATTTCTTAAAATTTCAAAGTGTGAATTTGGAAAGACTTCTTTGGTTTATTTGGGACACATAGTAGGAGGAGGCACTTTGAGAATTGATCCTTCCAAAGTAGAAGCCATTGCGAATTGGCCTGTTAGCCACCAATAAAATTTGTCATATCAAATAGTGGCTAAAACATTTTTGGAGCCTTCAAGGAACAAGTTTTATTGCAAAAAAGTGTTATCTCTTGAAGACTCATGGGGACATCATGCCCTTGTTCCAATATTCACTGCTATTTCCATTTCAAACTCAGAAATTTCTGTTGATTCCATAAAGAAAAGACTGTTGCAAAGGCCATTTTTCCCTTCCCTCCACCACAAAACTAACCTTTATTTTTCCTCCTCTTTTCCTCATAAACTTCCTCTTTTTTCCCTTTTTTCCATTTCCCCCTTCTTAAAATCCACATTACAGAGTTTAAAACTCCTTTTTAAACTCTATCGAAACCCCCAAATCCATCAAAAAACTCTGAAAAAATCATAAAAATGCACTTTTTGTAATAAGGGTTTAAGCCCCCTTGGGCTAAGTCTTAAACCACTTCCCCACATGTGCCCATGCCCTGGAAGCGAGTGCTAAGCCTTCGGCACTTATCGCATCGGAAAAAGCAGAGCGCGCAAGTATTTTTGTTAAGTGGAAGCCTCCGATGCGATTAAGCCCTCTGTTTATAAACCCCCAATCATATTATCGCTCCATATAACCCCTGTGCCCACAATCGGGCGCTAAAACATTGTATATTCCCATCTCTGATTGATATTTTCCTTTGTAAAGTCATAAACCCACTTTTTCCTAAGTTTGTTCTAAACGCGCCCATGCAATGTTTATTCATGAAAATGGGTAGATTGAAAAGCCCCTGCATCATTTTTTCTGATGCGATTGAGCTCCTTTGTATATACCCTCGCTCTCCACTTTACTCCATATAACTTACGCCCGGGACCAAGAGTTTAAATCCCGAAGCGTTAATCGCATTGGAGAAAATCAGAATGGGTAGAATAAAATACCAATCCTGACCTTCCGATCCCGATTGGCCCTCATACATAAAAGCCCCGGGCCTATTCTCTTTCATATAAACCACGGGCCCTGCAAACAAGCACCAGCCTCATATATATATCCCGCCCCAACCATAAAACCTTTGTTTTTATTTAATTTTTTGGTTTTCATTTTTGAAAATGGCAACAAGAAACAATGAAGGAGGCCTCCTGAAACATCTTTCCTGATCCTAGTTGGAAAGTGATCACCTAAACTAGGTGGGGGACCACACAGGTGATTTTTGTCGAAAAGTCTATTTTTAGACATATGGAGCATGGTCTAGGAGTTGCAGGATGCTATTCTTGGATGATTGGTCAAGTTGGTAAAAATAGATGGACAACTATTTTTAGACATACAGGTTGAAGTCTATTTTTAGACTGCCTGTCTAAAAATAGGTCAGTCAAATATTATTAGCTCTTAATAATATTTAGACTATAAACATTATCTTATCCTCTTGGAGCACTTCAGTTTGATGCTTGGATGTGGCACATGCAGCTGACAGAAGGAAATACGCTTTTATTAAGGGTTAGTTGAGCTATTGCATGGTTGACTTCAGTTAGAACTCATGTGGCAGAGTTTGGTGGAGTTGACGGATCAGTTGATGGAGTTGTGTTCGGTTTAACTTAGTTGAACTAGTTGTATTTATTCTAACTGATAAATACACTAGTGATGAGTGGTGTGAATTAAATATTATTTAATTCGCTAATTATTAACTCATAAATCAACTAAATAACACATCAGTTAACAGCAGTGCATGGACAGTTCAGCGAAGACCAGTGGAAGAGATAGGTGAAAGAGTCGGTTTACTATAAGTTGTGACTATATCTATGCATGAGATTTGCACAATCATTGATTGATATTTCCAATGAGGATTGCGCAGTACAAGCCAAAGGGATTCAAACTTGGATCTCATGCATTCTCATCTTGGATTGCGTAGTAGAGGCAGGCAAACAGTGGAGGAGATTTGAACCTGTGACTTGTTCAGATCTGAGCTAGTTTGTGTGTAACTATTGGAGATAGTACTGAGTACTTGTGAGGAGTATTGTACTATGATTGTTACATGATTCTCTATCATTATAATATATAGATAGCTGGGGGTTTTCAGCTGTAATATTTCCCCATTACATACTTTGTTTATGTGTGCTTGACTATTGTGTTTATGTGCGCATGCGACTGTTTCTATTTCCGTATATTGATGATCAATTGTAGAAGAGGTTATGTATTATGCATGAAGCTCAAATAGTGTGTAATCAGGATAATCTCGGTGAATAATTCAGAAAATTATTCAATTTTCTACATGGTATCAGAGCGAGATTGATCATCGAATCTATTACAATGATTACAATTATTTCGGTAGATAGAGTCTGTAACGGGCCAAGTAGCCTCTGGATCCACCCTTTCTCTGAAAGGTGATATATCCAGTAAATTCCCCTACAGTCGATCTCTGTGCTAGAAATACTTTGTTCTCACAGATCCAGAAGCAGTTGAGTTTTGAGCTTGGAATTCGAAATTTTGTAGCAGTGTTTTCTTGGTGTTGAAGTCAAAATGTCTTATCAAGGATTTCGATTGGAGTATGCTCTTGAAGGCAACTCAAATTATATTTCATGGAGAGATAGGATGGAGGCGGTGCTCGATGACAATGGGCTGAAGGAGTTCATAGATGCTGAAGTTCCAAAGCCTAGCGATGCAGCCTTGGTTGAGGCTTGGCAAAAGAAGACAACAAGGTGTCGAAGGATTCTGTTGGAGGGCGTGAAGGATCACATAGTATCCAGCCTGCATGGTAAAGCTTCTCCATTCTTGATGTGGAAAGCTTTGACATAATTGTTCCAGAGCAAGAGTGACCAAAGGAAGTTGGCGTTCAAGGATAAACTCAGGAAAATAAATATGGAGAAGAATGACACTATTCCGGTATACTTGACCAAGTTTGTCCACTGCAGGGATGAGCTTGGGAGTGTAGGAGTTAGTGTGGATGATGAGGAGCTGGTGAGCTTGGCTCTCCTCGGGCTTCCGAAAAGTTGGCATGCATATCAGGACAGTGTCAATGGTCGGGAAAATTTGCCAGGATGGGAAAGACTGTGGTCTTATCTTGTGCAAGAGGAGATCCGGTGGAGTACCAGAGATGGATCTTCATCAAAGATATCTGATGAAGAAGACTGCGCTTTGGCTGCCAAAGCAAGCAAGGGGAAGGACAAGGAGAAGGCTTCTCAATCCGATGCGGATGGTAAAAAGAGTGACATGTCCAAAGTGAAGTGTTTTCACTGTCACGATCATGGACATTACGCCATGAATTGTCCACAAAAAAAGAAGAACAAGCAGGCTGTTGGTGAGGCTCTTGCCTCGCAATTTGAGCTGGACTTCTCATTGATCGCATGCATGGTGTCTAGTGCATTGGGATCGGGGTGGTATTTTGATAGTGGCGCTTCCTTTCACATGACGAGAGATGTGAATCTTTTCAGTGACTTGGTGAAGAAAAATCTCCAGATGCATGTTGAGTTGGGCGACAATGGACGATACAATGCAACCGGCATTGGTACCATAACCTTTCAGAGGGATTCAGGTAAACTCATTCTTTTACAAGATGTATTGCATGTACTAGGTTTAACAAAGAATTTGATCTCAGTCGCAATGTTAGAGGATAAAGGGTATGAAGTTGTATTTATAGAAGGGAAAGTTTTCCTTCGACACAAGGCAACGGGACAAGTCAAGAAGGTTGGGATTCGGGCAAAGAATCTCTACAGACTTGAAGTAGATGGGATGTCTATGGAGCTTCCTACTGTTGGGAAGCTGGAGAAAGACATGCAACTGATGCTTGAGAGGGAGCAAGTTTTGCATGCAGGTGAAAGTGAACCTAGAGGTGTGGAGCAGCCACAAGAGGATCATGGAGTGGGAGAAACCACTCATGCCGAGAAATTTCGTGCCAGATGGGCAGAGGGAGTGCATACAGCTATACCACCAGGTGAGAGGTGGGGCGACATGCATGAGTAATCCCAGGTGGAGATTTCAGGGCAGGATTCATGGAGATGGTGTGGATCTCATGAATTGAACTTGGCTACGAGGTGCCCACAGCGCAGCAGTAGCAAATCAGTTGGATTGATGCAGGCATCAAAGTGACAGTGTCGGATACTGGAGCGCGAATCAAAGTTGACAACAAGTGCAAGAGTGCATGGGTGCAAGAGTTCAATAGCACAGTGGTTCCTGATGACATGTGTAGTAGCTAAGCAGAGGTCGAAGACTTTGATGATAGATGCATCAGACTGATTGAGTTGTTTGGAGCCTATTCAGTTTCAGAGGAGTTGCAGAGCAGATGCATGGAGTTGCATGGTGCTTGTGAAGGTTGTAGGGCGAATGCATGGAGTTGCATGTCGCATGCAAAGACAGTCCTTTCTTGTTGAGAGGGAGTGTTGAAAATGGCAACAAGAAACAATGAAGGAGGCCTCCTGAAACATCTTTCCTGATCCTAGTTGGAAAGTGATCACCTAAACTAGGTGGGGGACCACACAGGTGATTTTTGTCGAAAAGTCTATTTTTAGACTATGTCTATTTTTAGACATATGGAGCATGGTCTAGGAGTTTCGGGATGATATTCTTGGATGATTGGTCAATTTGGTAAAAATAGATGGAAAACTATTTTTATACATACAGGTCGAAGTCTATTTTTAGACTGCCTGTCTAAAAATAGGTCAGTCAAATATTATTAGCTCTTAATAATATTTAGACTATAAACATTATCTTATCCTCTTGGAGCACTTCAGTTTGATTCTTGGATGTGGCACATGCAGCTGACAGAAGGAAATACGCTTTTCCTAAGGGTTAGTTGAGCTATTGCATGGTTGACTTCAGTTAGAACTCATGTGGCAGAGTTTGGTGGAGTTGATGGATCAGTTGATGGAGTTGTGTTCGGTTTAACTTAGTTGAACTAGTTGTATTTATTCTAACTGATAAATACACTAGTGATGAGTGGTGTGAATTAAATATTATTTAATTCACTAATTATTATCTCATAAATCAACTAAAGAACACATCAGTTAACAGCAGTGCATGGACAGTTCAGCGAAGACCAGTGGAAGAGATAGGTGAAAGAGTCGGTTTACTATAAGTTGTGACTATATCTATGCATGAGATTTGCACAATCATTGATTGAGATTGCCAATGAGGATTACGTAGTACAAGCCAAAGGGATTCGAACTTGGATCTCATTCATTCTCATCTTGGATTGTGCAGTAGAGGCAGGCAAACAGTGGAGGAGATTTGAACCTGTGATTGTTCAGATCTGAGCTAGTTTGTCTGTAACTATTGGAGATAGTACTGAGTACTTGTGAGGAGTATTGTACTATGATTGTTACATGATTCTCTATCATTATAATATACAGATAGTTGGGGGTTTTCAGCTGTAAGATTTCCCTATTACATACTGTGTTTATGTGTGCTTGACTATTGTGTTTATGTGCACATGCGACTGTTTCTATTTTCGCATATTGATGATCAATTGTAGAAGAGGTTATGTATTATGCATGAAGCTAAAATAGTGTGTAATCAGGATAATCTCGGTGAATAATTCATAAAATTATTCAAATTTCTACATTCATGTGTTATAAAGGGTTTCCGCCGGTTCGTTGTTTAAATAAATCTTGACCATTGGTCTAAGGCCAATCAACGATCAGCGTGACATCACATCGGAAATTTTCGAAGGGCGCATTCCGTGTATGTTATTTCCTCTCCCCGATTGGTCATCCCCCGATCAATCGAGAGCCATTGATCTCCTCCCTGCCTTCCCAGATCTAACGGCCCACATTTGCTCTGATTATTAACCTTTCCCCCACCTTTGAACCCCTCTGATTCGCTCCCCACCGTCGATCTGATCTCCAGATCGATGGCCAGCACTTAATTGCATCAGTGCCTTTCAAGTTCCTCCCCCACCGATCGCATCCCTCCGATTGCTTCTGGACCGTCCACATGTCTAGATCGGACGGTCTAGAATGTGTCTCCCGACTTTGGTTATTTTCTATATACCCTGCTTCATAATGTCTCTCGGCCAATCATAGCCGTGGATCTCTGCAGACCCAACAACCCATATTAAAACCACTCCCCCTGCTTCCGTCCGCGCATCTATCTCATATCGCATTCACTTCCCCACCGTTAGATCTGAGGCCCCAGATCTGACGGCCCATGTTCCATATCGTGTAGCTTTCAACGCGAAGGATAATTTCCTAAGGGGGGAGCGATATTGATGGTTTTGAAAAGCCACGTGTTGGGCAGGAATGCATATCGCATTCAAAAAGGCAAATCTGCCTCCCCGCCTTTTTCTCATGCGAAAACAATGGTTTTACCTCCCTAAACCACCTTTCCCATTTTTATTATGTTTTATCGCGTGTGACTCCTGCCGTTGATCTCTGAAAATCAACGGCTCAGATCTAATCTGGCCTTTCACCATCGCCCTTCGCCTCTACCAAAGGATTTTTAACGCAGATCTCCACTGTTGATCTTGTGGGCCGATCTCATCTGACGGCCCACAATCATCCTGAACCCCCAACTTCATTTTTTACCATTTTTCTCCACTAAAGGGATTTTGACCTTATTTCTTTGCATTTTCTTCTATTTTTGAAATAATGTGACTCTTTCACATTATTAGTTCACTGGTGATATCGACCGTTGATCTCCTTGATCGGTCATGGATCAACAGTTCTGACTTTTTCTTCCCACCGCTCTCCTTTTAACCTCCGCAAACATATCTACACTGTTGGATGCTGCCATCCAACGGCCACGCTCCTCCCCATAGCCTCCGAAGCAGTTAAACCCAATAACGCAGGATTTCTTAATTAGTTTTGTATTTTGCAGGTGTTTAATGGTTTTTCCATTATATTGAAGAAAATCTAAAGGTCGGGGATGATGATTCTCGTGCCTTTGATTCATGAAAGAGAAGCCATTCATAGGGTTCACCTCCACGTTTCATCAATGCTTCATGGGCATTGATGCCATATGAGCCATGTACGGCCATGCACATCAACAAGACATAGTGTGATTTAATCAAATTAAAAGAGTATCAGTGTCGAAGACAAAACACAGCAGAATTGAAGATCGAATATGAATTCCATAGTTTAACGGATTACAGCTAAGATTGATTATAAAAAGCCTATTCCATTGAATTAAAACATAATTAAAGACAAATAAATAGATCATCAAACAGAAAAGGCCTCCACCGTCACAACAGAGGCCAATTGATTCCTCTCAGCGACCACAAAGCCACCTGTTGCCTCAAAGCATTCAAACAGAGGCCAAAGTTGTTGATCAGAAAGAAGATATTTGCCTCAGCGCAGCCAAATAGTTAATTCTGCCAAAAGAACTTAATGAAAAATATCAGCAGAGTTATTACTACATGAAACAAAGCCTTAAAAGTCAACAAAATCTCCCACCGAGCTTAATCTTAAATGTAAAAAAATTAATACAGATAGAACATCTGTAAAATTCTCCATCGAGCCCATCAAAGGCCGAGAATTATTAACTCTGTATTAATTGACCTTGGAGATATTTTATCCCCTCCCACCTCCTCATTCCTTCTATAAATACTTCTGTAGAAGATGAGAAAATGTTGGTTGCAGAACTTTGAAATATACTTGTGCTCGAAACTTCTGATTGTAAATAGTGTTCAAAGGCTCCTGAAGCTCTTCTTGTGATATAATAGTTAAGCTAAGAAGTGAAGATGATTTCTAACCTGAAACACTAGACTTAAAGTTGTAACTGGTTTGAAGCATCAATACAAGCTGATTTATGGGATCCTGGTCTATGTCGACGGTGATGTTTTTCTTATTGTAAATCGTTATTTTATTTATGTTTTCGCTTTGTCCATTTTCTCTTATAAAGAACAGCGAGCATAGAGTTAGGATTTACTGTATATCAGTACCATTCTCTGATTGACAAGCTTTATCTAAATGTTTTCTTCCAAATTGTATTATTTAGGAATGATTTAATTTAGTTTGAGCAGTTTGGAATGCTGGCGTTCCCTCATCCTACTGTCTTAGCTTAATATTGTTTCTGAATGTTATTTTCAGTTTATGTTAAGTTGAGATGAACTAAGGAAGTTATGGTGAGTTGTGTCCTAGTTTTATCCCCAAAGAATATCTGAAAGTTTCCCTAAGAATGTGTTGAAAGCTGGCTAGTTTCAAAGTATTTACCAGATCTTAGACCATTCTTTGTTATCATTTGTGTTTCCCTTGTGTTTTAAATGTTTCTCTATTGAAAGTGTATCAAAAGCTGGCTAGTTTCGAAGTACTTACCAAATCTTGGATTTCTTTTATGTCTTTCTTAAGTGTATGTCAAAAGCTGGCTAGTTTCAAAGTACTTACCAGATCTTGGGCTGCTCTTTGTTCTTCATTTTTTTAATTCCCCTTCTTTTTGTATCATCTCATTCCATAAAATCAACTTTAAAGAGATCCTTAGACATAGATGACTTGCCCCATGCACCACTCTTGAACCTGGTTGTTTCAATTAAAACCATATTATGACTCCATAGCCCAATGGACTAAAACCAGCATTACATCCATCTTTTTAGCCAAAGATTGTTCTATTTTCTTGCAACTTATCACCTTTGAAACTCTTTCCTTTTATAACTTTCCACTCAAATAATAGTCATGCTCAACCATCCAAAACAAACAAAAACCCTCGGAATTCATAACTAACCTAATATCATTACAAAAAAACCTTAAAGATAAATCCATCTTTGCACTTATTGGAGAGATCCCTCTCCGTGTTCAGGAGGGCTAGATCCTAGAATCCCAAAGTGGTTGAAACGGTGCTCTCCCTACGATTGGACGTTTGCCAATATTGCTTATTACAAGGAGCTAACATGGCCTACTCCCAAATCCATTATAGAGGTAAGAAGTTTTTTGGGTGCAGCTCAGTATTGGAGGAAGTTTATTTCTAACTTCTTTGCCATAGTAGCTCCTATGCATGTAGTGACTAGTGTGAAGCGTGCTTTCCAATGGGGAGGCAAGCAACAGAAAGCTTTTAAGTCTTTGAAAGAGAAGATAAGTTCAGCTCCAGTACTTGCATTACCGGACTTGAGACAACCATTTGAGATTCATACAGATGCAAGCGATTATTCCATGGGTGAAGTTCTCTTACAGCATGGTAGCCTATTGCATTTCATTCTGAGACATTTAATGGTGTTGTTGTGAATTATCCTTGTGATTAGGTGATCATGTCCTGAGTGTAGAAAATGCTCAAAATTGGAACTGCTTAGAATTGGTTGAAACCATAACGATAGGATAGGCCTCGTCGATACGATCCTGTAACTGTGAATGGCACTCAAATCTGACACAGTATGTGAAAGTTATTCAAGTTTGAAAATTCACAATTTCATGTAAAAGTCTAGTTTGACTTAGGTTGACTTTGAATAAAAAATTTTAAAAAAAGAATATTCCACAAAATATTCCTTCATCATCCAATCATATATCGACATTTTTCAACCTCGGATTGCACAGTGGATATACTATGGATTTCAGTGGCCAATCAATGGGCGCCACGTGGCCTGCCCGGAGGTCGCCACATGGCCCCAAGACTATAGATTTTATAGTGGAAAAATTTATTGGCATTAGCAGGAATCGACCCCAGGTTGGGTGGACGCTAGCCCACAGGCCCGACCGGCCCTCCCACACATCATTTCTTAACATGTTATGGTCTTATCACCTATTCAAAGTTTGAATATGGTGCGGGTGGCGGTAAAGGGGGCCAACCCCCTTATAATAGAACCCTGGCGTGGAACCAAAGTTCTAAGCCAACGGATAAACACAAAACTCCAAATGGTTAAGTTTTATGTGGATTCAATCACATGGAAACCGGCGGAGGTTTCAAAAACCATTATATGCCACGGTCTTTAAACCGTTGGCTCCACAGTTCCATCGGTGGTGGGGTAGTCGGTCCATGTGACCACTACCCAACTTAATACTTAATGCCACCCAAACCGCATGGAAAAATCTAGAGCAAATTCCACCTTTTTAGGTGCTTATGCCAAAATTAATGGGCTTAACTGTAGATACTCCAATTTTGGTGGAGTTTCCTTAGGCCAACTTAGACAAAACTTCATTTGGGCATAACTTTCACATTACTGAACCTTTTGGAGTGAAATTATTTTTTATTTCAGGTATTCTTAGCATTCTGGAGCCATTGGAATAGGTTACACAGCCATCAGAGGTGTCTTTCAGCCATTTACACTTCAGAGAAGCTTGGGGAGCCATCAGGGCCTTGAGGGAAACGGAGCTGCATTGGACTACACTTCACTGTTTTAGGTGAAATCAAAGTCATTCTTAGCTTATTTTTATGTTATGAATCCATTTTCACAGCTGGTTTGGTATGTTTAGGCCTTTTTCTCACTGTATTACCAATTTGAGCATCATAATATATCAAGGACATGCCCACTGGGAGCATTGGACCCGGCAGATGTAGCCCAGGAGAGGTGAACTGCCTCATCATGTTGCTGTGTGTTTATGGTGAAGTTATTCTGCTGTATTATTCATATTAAAGTTGTTAAACTGTAAATTAAAACAACACTCCCTCACACCAAAATTCATAAACTGTTAACAAAAACACTTTGTTTCACTTGCAAGACTATCCAAACACTTTGCACACTTAATTTAATGGAAATGAATACTTTGAACAGCAAAGAAAATACTTTCATTTTTAGATTATTTGGTATCAGAGCTCAGGTTTAGAGCCATCGAAGCTAGATTTTTTACTCAACCTTTTTTTTGTGCAAAGATTAATTCATTTGTTTGCAATTTTTGATAACTCAAGAGAGGTGAAGGAAACTTGGTTAGTGCACAAACTAATCCAAAACCAAGAATTTTCAGAGAACCACCTCCAAGAGCCCTAGAAGAATCTACAAACATGTCTTCAAGAGAAGGAGAAGCTCCTGAAGAGATGGATCCCAAGGAAGAAGAAAGGGTATTTCGGAAATATTTCTTGGATATGACTGAAATGGTAAGGATCCTCTATCAAGAAAGAAATTTTAGGATTGCTAGAGAAGGGTCTAAAAACCAAAAAGAAGGAGAGGATTCCTCAGGAGGAAAGAAGGGTAATGATCAGTCAAATAAAGGGAATGGAGGAAATGGTGATCCACCATCTCCATCATCATCCTCTTCATCGACATTGTCTTCCTTGACTTCGGTAAATTAGTCACATAAGTCGAAAACCATTGGTAAAAATCCTTTTTTAAATCTTGATGTCAAATTTGAATTGCCAGAATTTTTGGATGAATTGAAAGAGGATGTTATCCTTGACCGAAGGACATGCACTTCAAGGAGGGGAAATGTTGATTATGTTCGGGTTGGTCTTAAAGGCAGCAAACCGAGTAAGGAAAAATGGATTGAGGTGGAAAATGTGAGGGACCTGTACCCTCATCTTCTTAACAAGTAATCGAAGGCTTTTGGGGTCCAAAAGCTTCCCAATGGGGAGGTGTGATCAGGTGATCATGTCATAAGTGAATAAAATGCTCAGAATTGGTTGAAACCCAAATTATAGGATAGGCCTCGTCGATACGATCCTGTAGCCGCAAACGGCACTCAAATCCGACACTGTATGTGAAAGTTATTCAAGTTTGAAAATTCACAATTTCATGTAAAAGTATAGTTTGACTTGGGTTGACTTTGAATAAAAAAATATTAAAAAAAGAATATTCCATAGAATATTTCAAAAATATTCCATGGAATATTCCTTCATTATCCAATCACAGATCGACATTTGTCAACCCCGAATTGCACAGTGGATATACTATGGATTTCAGTGGCCAACCAATGGGCCCCAAGACCGCAGATTTTATAGTGGAAAAATATATTGGCATTGGCAGGAATCGACCCCGGGTTGGGTGGCCGCCATTGCACAGGCCCGACCGTCCCTCCCACACATCAGTTCTTAACATGTTATGGTCTTATCACCTATTTAAATTTTGAATATGGTGTGGGCGGTGGTAAAGGGGGCCAGCCCCCTTATAATAGAACCCTAGCACAAAACCAAAGGTCTAATCCAATGGATAAACACAAAAATCCAAACGGTTAAGTTTTATGCGGATTCAATCACATGGAAACCGACAGAGGTTTCGTAAACAATTATATGCCATGGTCTTTAAACCGTTGGCTCCACGGTTCCACCGACAGTGGGATCCATGTGACCACTACCCACCTTAATACTTAATGCCACCCAAACTGCGCATACAAATCTGGAGCAGAGTTTGCCTTTTTAGGCGCTTATTCCAAAATTAATGGGCTTAACTGCAGATACTCCAATTTTGGTGGAGTTTCCTTAGGCCAACTTGGACAAAACTTCAGTTGGGCATAACTTTCACATTACTGAACCTTTTGGAGCGAAATTTTTTTTGAGTTGAGGTATTCTCAGCATTCTAGAGCCATTGGAATAGGTTTTAGAGCCATCAAAGGTGTCTTTCATCCATTTACACTTCAGAGAAGCTTGGGGAGCCATCAGGGCCTTGAGGGAAATGGAGCTACATTGGAATACACTTCACTTTTTTAGGTGAAATCAGAGTCATTCTTAGCTTCTTTTTATGTTCTGAATCCATTTTCACAGCTGGTTTGGTCTGTTTAGGCCTTTTTCTCACTGTATTACCAATTTGAGCATCATAATATATCAAGGACATGCCCATTGGGAGCCTTGGACCCGGTAGATGTAGCCCAAGAGGGGTGCACTGCCTCATCATGTTGTTGTGTGTTTATGGTGAAGTTATTCTGTTGTTTTATTCAGATTAAAGTTGTTAAAAAGTAAATTAAAACAACACTCCCTCACACCAAAATTCATAAAAAGTTAACAAAAACACTTTGTTTCACTTGCAAGACTATCCAAACACTTTGCACACTTAATTTAATGGAAATGAATACTTTGAACAGCAAAACAAATACTTTCATTTTCAGATCAGATTCCCAAATTCGAGTAGGGGTAGGCAGCGGAGTATAGAGGCCTTTATTCTTTACGGTCAGTTTGGCAATGGCGCTAGTAGTGCAGGATCTGATGTACTTCCTGACATATTGTCAAAGTTTCAGCCAATAGAAATACTATTGCAGTACTATCATTGTTTTATCGAACCTGAAATGCCTAGCGACCCGACTATAGTGCGCTTCCCAAACCATCTCAGCACGCTTGCGTAAAGGAACAAAAAGGTGTCCCAAGTGACATATCATTGCATCTTGGAGGTGAAATTTTGGAACTTTCTTACCCTCCAAGAGCGTCGTGTATGTGTGGTCGAATTATTGATTGCTTTTTTAGAGAAGGAGCCAATCGAAAGTCTTGTGCCCACAAGAGCTTAATACGGTGGTTAGCGCCATGATCGGTGGTTATTTGAGGCAGTCTACAACATTATTGGTTTTACACTTCTTGTACTTGATGTTCAAATGAAGTTGTTGCAGGTATGTGGATCACTTCTGATGGAAATCGTTCTGCAACTTCCCTTATGTCTATATGAACTACAGGGGTCAGTGGTCTATCTGGATGATTGTTTCCTTCCCCAAAATGTAATGCTTCCATTTTCAGCAAGCCTACACAATGGAATACATCTCTTTGTAATAAGTGAGATACTTATGGACTGTGTATGAAAGTGTCTCATTGTGATATGCCACTAGATGCCCCTGTTGAGTAAGAACTGCCCCAATAGAATAGTCGGAGGCATTTGTCTCGATCTCAAATGGTCGTTGCAAGTCTGGTAATGTGAGCACTGGTGCAAAGCAAAGGTGATGTTTGAACTCAAAGAAATCCTTCTATTGAGATTTATACCAAAATAATTTTTCTTTCACTCCTCCCTTGGTGACTTGACTCAAGGGCCAAGTGATATGAGAAAATCCCACCACAAACTTGCGGTAGAAATTGGAAAGACCTAGAAAGTTGCGGAGCTCTGTTAGAGTGGTTGTGGTTGGTGAATCCACGTGACTTGGATCTTGGCTGGATCCACATACACCCCCCACTCATCAATAATGTATCCCAGATATTGAACCTGGGTCATGCCAAAAGTTCACTTCTCCAAATTGGCAAACAAATTTTGTTATCGTAGTGTTTGGAGGACCTGTCAGATGTGGTGGAGGTGCTCTTCCCAAGTCTGGATGAAGATCAGGATGTCATCCAAGTACACCACCACAAATGAGTTGGTGAATGGATGCAATATGTCATCCATCAGCCTCATGAAGGTTGTGGGAGCATTCATCCACTCAAAAGGCATGACCAGCCATTCGAAAAGGCCCTCCTTGGCTTTGAAGGCAGTATTCCACACATCGGAGGGTTCGATTGGTACCTAGTGATACCCGGACTTCACATCAATCTTGCTAAAATATTTTTCTATTAGATCCCTATATTACTAGTGTAGTCCCTTATTGTTGTTAGTGTAGCCCCCTTATTGTTATTTTTGTACCCCTGTAGCCCTCATATTGTTATTATTGTGCCCCATAAAAAGCCACTATTGTTATTATTGTGCCATTAAATTATTATTGCTAGGTTGGCTAGGATTATATTGTGACCCAATGCACTCCTATATATAGAAAGGAGGTTTTTTCATTTGTATCATCAAGGAATTGTTCAATTATGTAATGTAAAGGAGGTTTCTAGCTTGAAGTGGCTGATTTTTAAGTCATTGATCTCTCTTTTCTTCTATTTTGTTATTTGGCTTCATAACATTTGGTATCAGAGCTTTGGATTCTATGGTTTAGCTGCTTCAAACAGGTAATCGTGGCATCTTCGCTATATATTTGTTTCTACAAATTTTCAAAAGTTAAAAAAAAAAAAAAAAAAAAACTCATTTGCGAAGAAATCCTGAGGAACTTTGCGTAAAATATTTAGATCTTGGTTCACAATATTTTTGAAGATATGATCTATGGAATTTAGGTTTTTTTCAAGCTCCTGAATTTCATCTCAAAGAGGTGACCTTTGGAAAATCGTCATAACTCTCTCTCTAAGCATCGAATTGGATTCTGTAAAAAGTGGCCAAAATTACACGGACAGTATTTTCCTGTGTAACAATTTTAGAGCCGAAGGAGGAAAAAGTGACACGTGGCACGTCGTACAAGTTCTCTATACTGAACTAGTACATAATTAGGTCATTGTGGGAGATTGGGCATAACTTTGTCTTGAAGAACCCAAATTTGGTCAAACATGTGGCATTGGAAAGAAGATTCAGAGGGTTACTAAAGGACTGAAGATAAAATGTAGGGGATATGAATTATAGAGATACATCAATTAATATCGAGCTCCTCAAAATCAAGAAAAAAGGTGTGTATTTTTTTTCAAACTGCATAAGTCTTGTTTGAAAAATCAGCTTGAAGTGATTCCAAGGGAAAATTGAAGCACAGATATTAGTATTGGGTTCTAAAACACCCCCTAAAAAGAATTTAACACCCATTAAGCCCTTAGAAGGCTCTACAATGACTCATGAAAAGGAAGAAGTGCAACATGATATAACAAAATTACAAGAGCAAGTGCAACAACTTTCACTCTCGCAAAGGGAAACAAAAAATGAAATGGAATTTTTGAAGAAAGGCGTGGAAGCTAAGATGGATGGTTTGAAGAAAGGTGTGGAGGCTAAGATGGATGGTTTGAAGAAAGGCATGGAAGCTAAGATGGATGGTTTGAGGAATGGCATGGAAAACATGGAAGAAAAAATGAAAGACAACATGGAAGACATGAAGAATGATCTAAAAGTAGACATGGAAGGTTTGAAGGAAGGTTTGACAAAGTTGATACAAGAAATGATTCCTAATGGCAGAAAGATAGTAGAGGAAGCTCGTGATGAAAACAAAATAAATGTTAATCATGATTTCATAAACTCTAATGTTGGATTGAAGACCCACCATATTCCAAAGATCAATATGAGGAAGTTTGATGGCAAGGATCCCATAACATGGATACTGCACATGGAGCAATATTTTGATCTCAATAATGTGCAAAACACACAAAAGGTACGCATTGCAACATTATATTTAGAAAAAAATACATTTGTATGGTATTGATGGCTTTGCTCTCGTAAAAAAATTGTTAATTGGTCAATTTTTATAGAGGAAATTATAGCACATTATGAGGATACAAAGAGCAACACCTTCTTTAGTCAATTGATAAATCTCAAACAAAAGGGTTCAGTGGTGGAGCACATTGAGGACTTCGTTGAACCTTAGAATTATCCTCTCTCTGACATCCTTTCTCACCTTTTTCCTTATTTTCCCATAATTTTACATACTCCAGTCAATGATAAATGTCATGTTTTATCTCAAGGAATGCATTTAAATGATTTCCATGTTATATTATGATGTTCTTGCTATTCAAATGGTTTTTTGTAATTTGGCTACAGAACGCAGCCTGTTCTGCAGCTAATCATGGGTTTCGTAGCTAGTTTCATGGTCTGACAGGTTCTAGGGTTTGAATGGAGAAATGAGCCACATGGGCATTTCCAGAATCATCTCCACATAGATTTTGTCCTATCTACTTGATATAGATCGATAGAAAAGGAGGCATGATATAGTGGTCAAAGAACGTTAGGCGAGAACAGAAGGACTCTTTATTTTTCTCTATCGTAGCAAATCAAGATTTAAACAGTCAAATTTCAATTCTATAAGTTGGTTAATATTAGCCACCTGTAGTATAATTAGCTCATAAACAATTATAGTTTTTTTCTTTAAATACCGATTGTACAAAACCGAGAATAATTAAGTTTTAAGTTATGCTTTTGCTGAAACAATGTGTATTGTTTTAAGACTTTGTTTTGTTATAATACAAGGATCGTGTTCATGCCAATGATTCTTAAGTGCATATTTAACCAGCTAGGACTTCAACCGAATCTGCTGCAAAGGGCCCATGCACAGGAGGAGGTTTTTCATTCATTGTTTTAGTTTAATTTCCTTATTTTTTTTTTGTCAATTCTGTTTTCTGAAGTAGATTAATGTTACATTTTAGTTTTTATCATTAGCATAAAATTAAATCATAACTGTGTAATAATTTTTCTTCTGAAACATTTTGTGAGGATGGATCTTTCTATTTTCAAATTGAACTAAGTTTGAAGCAATAAGAATTCACAATTATCTAGTTTCTTTTACTGTTTTTTCATTTTATTTTCTAGATTAGAACTATCAATTAATTGTATCAATGGATGTTCTTAAAGGTCATTTCAAGATGATGATTCTAAACTAAATTATTGAATGTCTGATTCATATACTTATTTAGTTTTTCCTCTGCATATTTTACTTGCTTTCTAGGAACTTAGAAACTAAGGTATAATTGATTTCTTACACAACATCTCAAGAAAGTGGCACTTCATATTGAATGTTGGATTAAATCAAACATACATTAGTTGTTTAGAATTAGTTAAGATTTAATTTTGCATGCTTTTACATTTTATTTTAGATCCTCATTTAATTGCATCACTGATGTTCCTAAAGGTCATTCCAAGAAGTTGATTTTATCATATTTCTAGACTGAATGATTGAATATTTAATTCATGCAATTACTGAGTTTTCCTTTGCATACTTTACTTACTTTTCTAGATCATTAAGTATAATTGGTTATTTAACATCATATCAATAAGGTGACACTTCATATTGAATGTTGGAGTAACTAAATATACATTAGTTGTTTTCCTTTGCACACTTTACTTGCTTTTCTAGAACATTAGAAGTTAAAGGTGTAGTTAGTTTCTTACACATCACCTCAAGAAAGTGACACTTCACATTGAATGCTGGAGTAACTAAATATACATTAGTTGTTGTCTTTTTCTGCTTTCACTTAGAATAGCACTGTAATTTCAATCTCAGATATAAGATTCATCCATGGAATAGAACTAATGTTAAGGTATAAATCATTAAGATGGATACTCTATTTTTCATATTAGATTCTATGTAGCCAACAGTCTTTGATTTATTTTTTTGTAAATTAGTTTAACTTAGGAACACTTCCTTTTCTTCCTTCTTAAATTTTATTAGATTTATTTGATTCCTTTCGGAGTTTTTAGATTAACATTCTTAAACATGAAGAACAAAACCCCAAAAATAATATAAAAATACATACAATGAAGTAGGAAAAAGGTTAACTAAGCACATACAGTGCATCACACTTCATCAGTTTACAAACCTCGGTTGATAATTTATGTAAGAAATTTAAGACATTAAATTGACTAATCATTTTGGCGTTGTTTCTGGGGAAGTGTAATTAGATATCCTCATTTCTTACATCTAAAAAAAATGATATGCGTAGAGAAAGAGACTCTAGGTGTATATTCATATCTAGAGGCAGGAGTTTAATTCCTACAACACCACTCACTCCACCAAGATTAAGAAATGATACACCTCCATCTCAAACTCATATTCCATACTTCACTAGCCATATACTTCCTGAAGTTCTAAGTTTATAAATACAATTAGGAGGATCTCCTACTTCATCCACTGAGGCAGTCTTAGAGGAAGAAGATCCTAGATCTCCCACAGAAAGATTAACCTTTTTCACCTCTACAGGGGAACATATTTTAGCTAAAGAGTTATAAATTCCTAGTGAAGAGGAAGAGGAATAACC
This sequence comes from Pinus albicaulis, assembly GCA_034641835.2. Taxonomy (NCBI): domain Eukaryota; kingdom Viridiplantae; phylum Streptophyta; class Pinopsida; order Pinales; family Pinaceae; genus Pinus; species Pinus albicaulis. Next base: position 1,999,462,637 of record CM076575.1, on the reverse strand, counting down.
TTTCTTAAACATATCATTCATAGAAGAACCAAAGGAAGAGAAGTTAACCTTGCAGGTTGAATCTTATATTAGCTCTGAAGAACCTATAATGGCAGGAAGAGGAGAAGGATGAGAAGGAGAAGGAGAAGTCCTAAATGGAGGAGGTAGAGGAAGAGGTAGAGCAAATGCAGAAGGAGGCAGAAGAAATAGGGAAATTGGTAGTTCCTTTGGATTCCCTATAGTTAATGGAGAGACAAATGGCATAATGAAAAATATTTCACCTTCTGTCCTTCCAAATTTTCATGGATTAAAGAGTGAATATTTTGAAACCTTTTTGTTTGAATTTGAAGTCTTATGCAGAACTTATGATTATTTACAAGACTCTCAAAAACATAAATTGTTTCTTTCAACATTGAAAGGAGTAGCTTTAAAATGGTTCATGAGTTTAATCACTCAGTCTATCAGAACATGGAATGACATGAAGAGAGAATTTTTAGAGAGGTATTTGGATTATTTCATATCCATCAATCATAAGGATGAAGTATTTAAAATGATGTAAAAAGAGGATGAGAATTTGGAGGGTTTAATTGAAAGATTCAATTATAACATAAAAAAAGAAAAAATGGATAATTTAGATCCAGATACTTTAAAATATCTTTTATTAAAATCCATTAGATATGAATGGATAGACATTCTCAATATGATGGGGAAGGGGGATATCTTTCAACTTCCATTACCTGATATTGGTGAATTATGTATCCATCTCTCAAGGAGGAAATGAAAACTGGGAAAAGTCCAAGAGATCCTTCTCTTGCTAGGGTAAATAAATATGCAACTAGAACAGTAAGTAGGGAAGAAATTGGAAACATGCTTGATGAATTTTAAATAGATATTTTAGGGAGTCTTAGTGAACATATAGACACCCTTAAATTACAAAACAAGCAGAAAGTCGAGACTGATGCTTTAGCTATTTTTTATCCTAAATGCAGAAAGAAGCATGCTTTAAGAGAATGTCCTCTTGTTGCAAAAGTCATAGAGACCTGTATGATTTGTTCAGAAAGTCATGAGAGTAAGATTTTTCCTTCAATTCCAGGTCTTAAGGTTGTTTTTCAAGAAGAAACAACTTCAAATCCAACAAAATCTCTTTTCTTTGTCTCTAGAAAACCATGGAAGGGGCCATAAACTCAAGGCTTTAATAATCAAATGTATACTCAGCCCCCACCAAATAATTGGAATTCTTGGCAGCAACCTTGGCCTCAATCTCAATCTCAATATTGGGCACAAGGAATGCAAAATCCCTTTGGAATATTCTCTCAATACTACCAATATCCTCCATCATATCCAAACTATCATCCCCAACAAATTCCTCAACAAAATCATCAACCCCAACTCCAAAACCAAAATCCACAACTTTCACTACCATTTCCATAGAGATCAAATCAACTACCTACCCAACCATCACCAAACCCCAATAATAAAAATCCTCAAAATACCTACATGATAGAACGACAGAAATTTCCAACCTACATGATTACACCTCTAGATCTCAATGATGTCCAACTTAGATCTAGTAGGATGTTAGAAAAAAAAATCCTTTTGTAGTTATTAAAGAACAAGATAATTTTGAGGAAGATTTTCTACAGCCAAATAAAATTTTTGAGGAAGGAACATCTCTTCAAAACCATAATTCTAGAAAATGAAAGACAAAAAGAACCAATAAACTCAAATCCTATCATAGAGCAACCATCGGTACTTACTTCTACACCTCCTTTTCCTGAAATATTACAAGTTGATAGAGGGGTAGAAAAACATATTATGTTGCGCAATTATGATTTTCTAGATGAATTAAAATGTTTGTATCAAAATTCCTTTGTTAGAGGCCATTAAAGAGATTAATTCTAGCCAAAACAATAAAAGAGTTGAGCATCAAGAAACCAGGAAGAAAAACAAAAGAAATAAAAAGAATTCAACTTGTAGGAAAAATTGCAGACATAATGATGGGAAAAATTTCCATACAAAAATATTTAGATCAAGGAAGTCCAGTTGTAAAAACACATATCAATGGAGTTGAAATTCCAAATACATTGATTGGTTTAGGAGTAGCAATAAACATCATTAGAAAACAAACCATGGAACAGCTCAAACTTCCTAATCTTCTGTATACACATACATTACTGCAACTAGCATACAGATCTGTAATCAAGCCAGATGATGTGTTAGAAGATATTTCAGTATCCCTAGACTCTTGGGAGTATCCTGTTGATTTTATGATCTTAACTCCTAAGAACAATATAGGAGGACATCTAATTATATTAGGAAGACCTTGGTTGGCTACAGTTGATGCTTTCATTAGTTGTTTATCTAGTGACATGTATATCTCTTATGGTAACTCAACAAAGAAATTCACTCTATATCCTCCAGCAATAACAATCACAGAGTTAGATGACAAAGAATGGATTGATGATGAAAATGATATACAGCCTCTCTTTACTATTTTAACCATTAGTGAAGATAGTCAAATCTTAAACTCAATGGAAAATTTTGAATCATCCCCAGAATATGAACATGGTCAATTTCAAGAAAAATCCAATATTGAATATTTGTCATCTAGGTAGATGTCTCTTTATTATATGGAAGAATTTGGTAGCTCTACAATTGAAATCTTTCCAGGGAAAACTTTGAACATAAACAATAACTTGGAGAGATTACAACAGGAAAAGTTAATCAAAACATTAAAACAACAATCTTCTGCATATGCATGGGAATACACTGACATGAAAAGAATTAGTTCTAAGACTTGTATACATCACATATATATTGAGGAAATTTTTAAACCTATAAGACAACCTCAAAGAAGGATGAATCCAAATCTTAGGGAAATTGTGAAAGAAGAGTTGCAAAAATTGCTAATTGTGAACTTCATTTACCCAATTTCAGACAGTCAGTGGGTTTCCCCTTTAGTGATTGTGCCCAAAAAGAATGGTAAATGGAGGGTATGCATTGATTATCGAGAATTGAATAAAGCTATCCTAAAAGATCATTTTCCTTTACCCTTTATAGATCAAATATTTGATACATTAGCAGGTAAGAAGTATTTCTCATTCTTGGATGGTTTCAGTGGTTACAATCAAATTTAGGTAGCACTTGAAGACCAAGATAAAGCCACATTCACCTATCCATGGGGGACTTATGCCTATCGAGTACTTCCTTTTGGATTGTGCAATGCACCTACAACGTTCCAAAGGGAAATACTAGGAATTTTTTCTGATCTAATACATGATTGTGTAGAGGTGTACATGGATGACTACAGTTTATGGGAACTCATTTGAAGAAAATTTAGAAAATTTGGAAAAGGTTCTTAAAATATGTAAAGAAGAAAACCTTTCACTAAGGCATGAAAAATGTTTTATGATGTTTACAGAAGGGATTGTTTTAGGACATCACATTTCAGGAGATGGAATTAAAGTTGATAAATCTAAAGTTGAAGTCATTTCCAAACTATAAATTCCAAGTTGTCAAAATAATGTTAGAAGTTTTCTAGGATTCACGGGATATTATAGAAGATTTATAGAAAATTTCACTAAAATAGCATCTCCACTCTTCAATTTACTTACCAAAGATTGTGAATTCAGTTGGAATCCTGATTGCCAATTGGAATTTGAAACTTTAAAAGAAAAAAAATTTGAAGCACCCATCTTAAGAGGTCCAAATTGGAAACTAACTTTTCACATTTCAACAGATGCTTCAGATACAACTCTGGGAGCTGTATTAGGACAAAAATATTTGATCCCCTATGCCATCTATTACACAAGAAAGAATTAGACTCCAGCAGAGTTAAATTACACTGTAACTAAAAAGGAATTCTTATTTGTTGTTCATGTTATCAACAAATTGAGACATTATATTACAGGCTATGAAACCTTTGTTCATACATATCACTCTGCAATCAAATATTTAATGAATAAATCTATTACTAATGGCAGAGCTACAAGATGGTTATTAGTCCTGCAAGAATTCAACATCACCGTTCTAGATCAACCTAGAAAAAAAAAAACAGTTGTTGATTTCTTGTCTATAATCCAAAATATCAAATATGACACCCCAGTTGAAGATAAATTTCCTGATGAATATCTTTTTGCAATAACTACTCAAACTCCTTGGTTTGCAGATATTGCTAATTACTTAGTCACGGGAAAATTATCTTCACATTTGTTTCCTAGGGACAAAAGAAAAATCATTCAAATAAGTGCAAGATACTCATGGATTACTAATGAATTGTATAAACCAGGTCCAGATCTCATTATCGGAAGGTGTGTTCGAGAAGATGAAATACGTGAAATTCTTAAGGCATGCCATGACGAACCTTGTGGTGGACACTTTGCTGATAAGAGGACGGCCTATAAAATCCTTCATTTAGGATATTATTGGACATCCATCTTTAGAGATTCCAAAGAATATGTAAAAAGGTGTGACAACTTCCAAAGGGTAGGGAAACCTGCTCCTTCAGATGAAATGCCATTACAACCTTAGGTACTCATTGAACCTTTTGAAAAATGGGCCTTCGATTTTGTTGGACCAATCAATCCACCATCTAAACAAAAGAAGTATATTTTGGTATGTACTGATTATGTCACCAAATGGGTAGAGGCTAAATCATTACCTTTTTCTAATGAAAATTTTGTAGTTAATTTTATTTTTGAGGATATCTTCACTTGTTTTGGTGTTCCAAGAGAAATTGTGACAGATCAAGGATCGCTTTTTACATCCAAGTTGGTGAAAAGGCTCATGGAATATTACAAGATCAAGCACAGAAAGTCTACTCCTTATCATCCAGAAGAAAATGGTCAAGTAGAATCTACCAATAAGGTGATTGAAGGAATTCTCACTAAGACTGTACATCTACAGAGAAGAGATTGGGCAGAAAGGATTCCTGAAGCCTTATGGGCCTGCAGAACTAAATGGAGGAATATAATAGGACATACTCCCTATGAACTTGTTTATGCAAAGAAATTCTTGCTCCCTATATATTTTTAGATTCGAACCTTCAAGATGGAAATCCAATTGGGACTTTATTTATCAGAAGCACAGAAACATAGATTGGAGCAACTCAATGTGCTTGATGAAATTAGACAAGATGCAGTTCAAAGAACCAGTATAGTCCAATAGCAAAGGGCTAAATAGCATGATAAATATATCAAGGAGAAGAAGTTTCAAGCAGGGGATTGGGCACTTTTGTTCGATTCAAAATTCAAAGATTTTCAACGAAAGTTTCAGACTCATTGGCTTGGACCATATGAGATTGAAAAAATCTTTGATAATGGAGCAGTCAAGATAAGTACAATTGATGAAGAAAAGGTACCTCTTCTTGTGAATGGTCATCAGTTGAAAGTATATCATAAGCCAATTTCAAGAGAACAGTTTAACAATATTTTCCAGGATAATACTGATATGAAGTTAGTGATGAAGAATTATTCTTCTTCACTAACTTAGATTTTATTTTTCCTATATATATATAAAGTGTATAAGTATGAAAACCAATCAATGATTGGCATACTTATATAGAAAATACAAGGTGAAAATCAGATATTTCTGACATCCTATATTTTCCATTTCTTTTCTGCAAATAAGTAGTACACATAACTACATTCATATTCTATCTTTGCAGCTCATAATCTGCAAATTCATTCCATTTTACAGTTTCATTCCATTCCCCTTTCATTCCATTTCACAGTCATATTCCACTTTCATTCCATTTCATAGTCATATTCCACTTACATTCCATTCCACAGCTATACTTCATTTTTTTTACAGATCACATTCTGTAGCTGACTACATTCTACAGCTGATCACATTCTGCAGTTGATTCCATTCTGCAGCTCATCACATTCTTCAGTTGATTCCATTATGCATCTGATTCTATTATGCAGCCACATTACATTTCATTCAGCAGCTCTGACACATTTGTACATCCTACAAACAAATGATGAATACAGGAAATTGAAGGACTGCATTTTGAATACCAACATGCTAAAAGGTACTTGAAGAATCAACACCAAATAAACAACAACGAAAAGGTTAGTTTTAAAGGTAAATTTGCAAAAATATATATATATATATATAATAGCAAGGTTAAAACATTAGCATGTATAATATGGATGGTCATATGCCATCCTTCGCATTATGTTTCATAACAGTCCATAATTGACTCCCTCATTGATGATTAACGATCATGACCAGTTGATGTGACATATCCATCTACGTTTCTTCAAAAACCCCAATCCATACCACCTATTTATTCCTACAAACCCTCAATGTTTTTCATCAAATCTGTAACCCAATTCATTTCATAAACAGAGAAGGATAATTCTGAAGGTTGAAAAATCTTTATAATAGAAGGCATGGGACTAATAGTCAAATCAGAACCGGTGGGAACAAAATATATGGAAGGATATCCGCAGATCAAAGAAATGTTGCAGAAGGTTGGATGGCTCAAATTCATAGAGAAATTCAATGGTTTTCACAAAGATATTACAAAATCTTTTGCTCGGTCTTTTGATGGCACAAAAGTGGAAATTGGAGACATCAAGTTCACAGTTACTGAGACATTCATGGCCAAAGCCACAGAACTTCCAAGGGTTGGAGAAAGGTGGTTCAAAAATAAGGAGTTTCACAATGAATCATGGAAAGTTATCTGCAAAAATCCAGGTATGGATGTCTCTGTTTTCATAAAAGGTATCCCCATTTCAGCCCTTAAAAATAAATGGAGGAACATGCTCTTGGTTTCACAGAAATTTATCACCTGCGAAGAAAGGTTTGGTCGCATGTATGTATATCATATTCGATTACTAAGGAATTTATTAGAGTGGTGAAATAAACCTTCCCTTCTTTCTACTGAATAACTTAAAAAGAATGTCTACAAATGTGCAGAATAGAATACAATTTATAGATAACACCATGCACCATCATGGGTTGGTAAAGATACTTGTTGAGTTTCATTTAAAAAGCATAGGAGATTCCTGGGAGAATTTTCTTATCAGAAACCATTTTCAAGAAGTACCAGAAAAACCTAAAGAAGACAATGTTAGAAAGAGTAGAAGGAAGAAGACTGATACAAACATTGAAGGCAGACCTGCATCTTCATTGCAGAAAAATGATGAAAATCTCATCTTTGAAAAACCGACATAGAACAAAAAGAAAAATAAAGTCGAGACAGGAGGTAAGATATGAAAGAGGAGTAAGGATACAAATGAGGAAAATGAAAATCCTCTACAGCTGAGAAGGAGCTCCAGACTCTGTGGTTCGATGAAGAAAACACTACCAAAAGAGACAGATTTTGTAAGTTTAGATGAAGAAACTCCAATCCCATCTCCTGTCAATATTTCACCTCCACACAGTCCTCAAAATTCTCCTATTCATAATTTTGAAGGTAGCCCCAGCAGAAAACCTCCATGCATAGACCCAGCACAACAAGATATATATGATTACATAGATTCATTGGAGAAGAGAAGTGCAACAATGAATCCTATAAATCCACAAGAACCTCTAGCTAAAACTCTCAAACAGGAAATTTATGAACTAGAGATATTGAATAGGCATATTAAACAGGAGAATGGGGCCTTGAAGCAGCAAAATAAGTTGGAAAAGGTAATAGTGGAAATACCATTTTGCATTCAGTATTGTGGTACAAAAAGAATAGGAAGTTGAAAAGAAAGAACAAGTCACTAAACAAGGTAGTCATTAATCTCAAATTCAAGCTTCTTATGAGAAAACCCAGTATTGCAATCACTTCAAAGAAAAGTGAAAGAACGAAATTGGATGTGTTAGCAGAAGTGTCTGAACAAATGCAGTAGGAGAGGAGAATTCACATTTTTTGTAAATTGCATGAGGACATGCAATGACTTCGTAGTGGGGGTATGTTGAACCTCAGAATTATCCTCTCTCTGACATCCTTTCTCACCTTTTTCCTTATTTTCTCATAATTTTACATACTCCAATCAATGACAAATGTCATGTTTTGTCTCAAGGAATGCATTTAAATGATTTTCATGTTATATTTTGATTTTCTTGCTATTCGAATGGATTTTTGTAATTTGGCTATAGAACGCAGCCTATTTTGTGGCTAATCATGGGTTCCATAGCTAGTTTCATGGTCTGACAGGTTCCAAGGTTCGAATGGAGAAATGAGCCACATGGGCATTTGCAGAATCATATCCACATGGATTTTTTCCTATCTACTTGATCTAGATTGATAGAAAAAGAGGCCTAAGATCGTGGCCAAAGGAATGGTCAAAGAACGTTAGCCGAGAACAGAAAGACTCTTGATTTTCTCTATTGTAGCAAATCAAGAGTTAAAAAATCAAATTGAAATTATATAAGTCAGTTAAGATTAGCCACATGTAGCAGAATTAGCTCATAAATAGTTATGGTTGTTTTCTTTAAATACCGATTTTACAGAACCAAGAATAATTAAGTTTTAAGTTAAGCTTTTTCTGAAACGTTGTGTATTGTTTTAAGACTTCGTTCTGTTATAATACAAGGATCATGTTCATGCCAATGATTTCTTAAGTGCATATTTAACAAGGTAGGACTTCAACCGAATCTGTTGCAGAGGGCCCCTGCACATGAGGTGGTTTTTCATTCATTGTTTTAGTTTAATTTCCTTACTCTGTTTTTGTCAATTCAATTTTCTGTAGTAGATCAATGTTACATTCAGTTTTGATCATTAGCATAAAATTAAATCATAACTGTGTAATCATTGTTCTTCTGAAACATTTCGTGAGGATAGATCTTTCTATTTTCAAATTGAACTAAGTTTGAAGCAATAAGAATTCACAGTTATCTAGTTTCTTTTATGTTTTGTCATTTGCTTTCCTAGATTAGAACTATCAATTAATTATATCAATGGATGTTCTTAAAGGTCATTTCAAGATGATGATTCTAAACTAAATAATTGAATTTCTAATTCATATAGTTATTGAGTTTTTTCTCTGCACACTTTACTTGCTTTCTATGAACTTAGAAACTAAGGTATAATTTATTTCTTACCCAGCATCTCAAGAAAGTGACACTTCATATTGAATGTTGGAGTAAATCAAACATACATTAGTTTTTTACAATTAGTTAATATTTTACTTTGCATGCTTTTACATTTTCTTTTAGATCCCCATTTAATTTCATCACTGATGTTCATAAAGTTCATTCCAAGAAGTTGATTTTATCATATTTCTAAATTGAATGAATGAATATTTAATTCATGCAATTACTGAGTTTTCCTTTGCATACTTTACTTGCTTTTCTAGATCATTAATTATAATTGGTTACTTAACATCATATCAAGAAGGTGACACTTCATATTGAATTCTAGAGTAACTAAATATACATTAGTTGTTTTCCTTTGCAAACTTTACTTGCTTTTCTAGAACATTAGAAGTTAAAGGTGCAGTTAGTTGCTTACACATCATCTCAAGAAAGTGACACTTCAAATTGAATGCTAGAGTATCTAAATATACATTAGTTGTTATCTTTTTTCGCTTTCACTTAGAATAGAACTGCAATTTCAATCTCAGATATAAGATTCAACCATGGAATAGAACTAATGTTAAGGTAGAAATCATTAAGATAAATATTATGTTTTTCAAATTAGATTCTAACTAGCCAATATTCTTTGATTTATTTTTATGTAAATTAGTTTAACTTAGGATCACTTGATTAAAATTCTTTAGATTCATTTGATTCCTTTCATAGTTTTTAGATTAACATTCTTAAACATCAAGAACAAAAACCCCAAAACAATATAAAAATACATACAACGAAGTAGGAAAAAGGTTAACTAAGCAGATACAGTGCGCCACACTTCATCAGTTTACAAACCTCAGTTGATCATTTATGTGAGCAATTTAAGACATTAAATTGATTAAACAAACTTACAAAAATTGAATATAATGGTAGTTGATATTCTAGAGGAACACAAGATTGATGTCTTCAAAGGGACTTTAAAGGATAACATCCAGCATGAGGTTAGCCTTTGGGAACCTAATTTATTGGAGAAGGCATTCAGGTTGGCAAGAAAAATTGAATGTAAATTTATGGAGACAAGGAAGCCTACCACTCACATCTATAAATATGGAAGTGTTGCTACTCCTAAACTTCCACAATCTACAATGTTGACACCACAACAATTGGAAGAAAAAAGAGAAAAAGAGGTTTTCTACAGTTGTGATAGAAAATACACTAAAGGTCATAAGTGTGTTGTGAAGAAATTATTTTACATAGATTGGGAAGAGGAGAAAAAAAATGAACAAGAAACTTCAAAAGAAGAGGATATACACCAGGAACCAACCCTAGAGAAAGAAGAAATGAGTACGAGCATATACTGTAATGCATTGGTAGGAATTACCACTCCTAAAACTCTCAATATAGGACATATCAAGAAGAAAAAGGTAATATTGTTGATTGATTTAGGTAGTACCCATAATTTTATTCATCGTAAGGTAGCCAAGGAATTAAATTGCTTCCTATACCCAGCACCAGAGTGTCAATTGATGGTTGCAAATGTAGGAACTATAAATTTCTCTAGAAAATGCCATAATATCAAGCTAACCATGGGAGAATATGTATTGAATAGTCCAATGCTTTCCATTCCAATGGGAGGTCCTTATGTTTTCATAGGAGTAAAATGGTTACAATCTTTGGGGACTATAGCTTTTAATTTTCAAGAACTTCTCTTGAAATTTTTTTTGGAAGGAAAGGAAGTTGAATTACGGGGTATCAAAGGGAATCTGGGAAAGATAATAAGCTCTAATGTCATGAAAAAGCTCTTGAATAAATAACAATGAGGGGTAATTTCACAATTATGCTCACTATAAGTTCCAACATCAAAATCATCTATTTCTCCAAATCTCAAAAAAGTCTTGGATAATAATTCCAAGGTGTTTGAAACTCCCAAAGAACTCACACCTATTCGTGATCATGATCATGTTATTCATTTGATTCCAGGAAGTGTTCCTCCAAACACCAGGCCTTATAGATATCCTTATGTCCAAAAGAGCGAAATTGAACGTATGATTGGAGACTTTGTTAGAGGCTGGTATAAATAAACCTATTCAAAGTTCTTTCTCTGCTCCAGTAGTATTGATGCACAAGAAGGATGGATCATGGCACATGTGTCTGGATTATAGGGAGCTAAATAAGCTCACTATTAAAGATAAATTACCCATTCCTATGATTGATGAATTATTAGATGAATTACATGGAGCAATTCATTTTACTAAGTTGGATCTTCGTTCAAGATATCATCAAATTAGAATGAAGACTGAAGATATTCCAAAAACATCATTTCGAACTCATGAGGGTCATTATTAATTTTTTTTCATGCCTTTTGGCCTTACCAATGCACCTTCTACATTTCAAGGGTTGATGAATTCCATTTGCAAACCCTTATTTAGAAATTTTTTGTTATTATATTTTTATGATATACTAATCTACATCAGGTCTTGGAAGGATCATGTTCAACATGTTGACATGGTGCTCAAACTATTGGAGGAGAAACAAATATATGCAAAAACCTCCAAATGTTTCTTTGGAGTACAAGAGGTGGAATATATGGGTCATATTGTATCTCAGGAGGGTGTTAAGGTAGACCCTAAAAAAATTAAAGTCATTAAGTAATGCAAATTCCCCATAACGATAAAGCAGTTGCAAGGATTTCTCGGGTTAACAGGGTATTATAGCAAGTTTCTTAAAAATTTTGGGAGAATAGCAGCGCCTCTAACAACATTATTGAAGAAATATGCATTTACATGGACTCCTGAAGCAACTAAAGCCTTTGAACATATTAAAGAGGAAATGTTCGTAGCACCAGACTTAGCTACGCCAAACTTCACAAAAACCTTTATTGTGGAATGTGATGCCTCAAGAAATGGAATTGGTGTTGTTTTAATGCAAGAAGGAAGACCCATTTCTTTTGAAAGTCATCCAATCAAAAGAAAGTATTTACAGAAAGCTATTTATGAGAAGGAAATTTTGGGAATACTACATGCACTAAATAAATGGAGAACTTACTTAATGATAAGACACTTCAAGGTAAAAAATTATCATGATAGTCTTAAATATTTTTGGAACAAATACTATCTTCAGAAGAGCAACAAAAATGGGTCACAAAGATGTTGGGTTATAACTTTGAAATAATCTACAAAAAATGGAAGCTAAATTTTGTTGCAGATGCACTCTCAAGAAAGGATGAAGAGGTGGAATCATTGCTTTGTGCTATTTCTATTGTCCAACCAAATTGGATAACCGAAGAAAGGGATGAATGGAAGAACGATGAGGAAGTGTGGACAATCATTCAAAAGTTGCAGCAAGATCCTAGTACATCTGATACATTTAGTTGGAAAAATGATTCCTTATGGTACAAAGATCGCTTATATCTTTGTAATAATTCCCAACTAAAACAAAAGATTATTTTGGAATTGCACACCGCTCCCTTAGGAGGACACTCGGTATTTTTAAAAACTTACCACAGGGTGAAGAAAGAATTTTCTTGGGATGGCCTTAAATCTGATATTCAAAATTTCGTGGTGGAATGTTTGGTTTCCAGAAAAATGAAGTTGAGACAATTAATACCCCAGGTCTTCTACAGCCTTTATCCATTCCAAGTCAACGTTGGGAGGAGGTTTCAATGGATTTTATCATAGGTTTACCTAAGTCCGAAGGAAAGAGTGTCATCATGGTGGTAGTTGATAGAATTACCAAGTATGCACACTTTTGTGCATTATCGCATCCATTTAAAGCAAGTACAGTTGCTACTGCATTTATGGAAACAATTCAAAAGCTACATGGAAACCAAAAGATTATTGTAAGTGACAAAGATCCCATTTTTACTAGAAATTTTTGCAAGGAATTATATTCTTCTTTGGGTACTCAACTAGTTCGTAGCTCATCTTATCATCCTCAATCCGATGGGCAAACTGAGATAGTGAAAAAATGTTTGTAAGGATATCTTTATTATTTTGTATGTGATAAACAAACACAATGGGTCAAGTGGTTACCTCTAGCTGAATGGTGGTATAACACTTCCTTCCATACTGCGGCAAAAATGACCCCATTTATGGCACTTTATGGATATCATCCACTGTCCATCACATCATCTTTAAGAGAAAATTCTAAGTTTCAAGCAGTGGAAGATCACATCGAGCATCAACAAAAATTTCACCAAATCTTAAAGGATAACCTAAATTTGGCACAAAATCGAATGAAACAACAGGTAGTTCAACATCACAACGAGAGAAGTTTTGATGTAGGATACTAGGTATTTTTATGGCTACAACCATACAAAGAAATGTCCCTCAAGCAAGATAAGAAGGATAATAAATTATCACCAAAGTAATATGGTATTTACAAGGTGTTACAAAATATTGGTACCATGGCATACAAATTGGAGCTTCCTGGTTCACCTCGAGTGCACCCAGTTTTCCATGTTTCATGCGTAAAGAAGGTTATAGGTGAAAAACTTCTAGTTAAAACAATATTAAGGAAAAATCATATTGGAACCTGAAGTAGTCATAGAAACAAGAACTCGACAGTTATGAAATCAATCAATTTCATAGTATCTCATTAACTGGAAGAACTTACCCATGAAAGATTCCACATGGGGGGATGAGAATTTTATACAAAAGCATCCATAGCTACTCAAGCGTTGAGGACAACACTTTTTTGAAGGAGAGGAGCATGTTAGGTCCCTATATTACTAGTGTAGGCACTTATTTTGTTAGTGTAGCCCCCTTATTGTTATTGTTGTACCCATGTAGCCCCCATATTATTATTATTATTATTATACCCTATAAAAAGCCACTATTGTTATTATTGTGCCCTTACATTATTTTTGTTAGGTCAGATAGGATTATTTGTGACCCCATGGAATTCTATATATAGAAAGGAGGTTTTTTCATTTGTATCATCCAAAAAGTGTTCATTTATGTAATGTAAAGGAGGATTCCCCCTCTAATTGGCTTATTTTTAAGTCGTTGATATCTCTTTTCTTCTATTTTGTGAGCTGGTTTCATAACATTTTCCCCCTTGAGTTGGTCCAGAAGGTCATTAATCCGTGGGATCGAGTACCTATTCTAGACAATGATCTTTTTCAGTGCCCGATAGTCAATACAGAGTCTCCAAGTCCCATCCTTCTTTTGCACCAACACGATCAGGCTCCCACAGTGCGATGAACTCAACCGGATGTGACCTTTCTACAGCAACTCCTAAATCCTCCTCTTGATATCGTCATTCTCCATAACAGAGTGTCGATAGATTGGTCCATTGGGAAACAGTGCACTTGGGGTCAAATCGATGGTGTGCTTGACCTGAGAATGCAGAGGCACCCATGCGGGTGAGGTGAATATGTCCCCGTACTCCTCCATGACTTTGTCCATCTGTTGTTGTCATGTGAAGGAGCCTTGTCTGGAGGTCGTGGACATAGTCTTCTTCTTGTGCTGAGGGAAGATCATTAGGAAAAATAAATTCTCGATTTTAGAAATTCTCTTACCTGCATTGTTTTGCAGTAACCAAAGAGATGGCGGTAGGCAGTGCTACCTTCAGTATCCTATACAAGTTATTTCTCGAAGTAAAAATAATAGCGCAAGGGTTGGACACATACATAGCATGTCGCTTCCACAAGTATGGTTGGCCTAATAATACATCACAAACATCAAGAGGAAAAATTTCACATAATACCTCATCCGTGAAGGGCTTGATGATGTAGGGAAGGCGAAACTGCTCGCTGACATGGAGACATTGTCCTTGGTGAAGCCATCTGATGATGTATAGTTGTCGATGTGTTGTGGTTGGAAATCCCAAGTGCTTCATGACCTCTATTGAAAAGAGTTTCTTTTGGCTGCCACTGTCGATAATGAACTGCAAGGGGGAACTCTTTAACCACATCTGGGAATGGAAGAGGTGCTCCCCCTCCTATGGACCTTTTGGTTCCTCCTTCTGGATATTCATGGTGGAAATAGTGGCATTGGGCTATGCATTAATAATCTGCTTCCCTTTTTCACTCCCCTTGTCGGGTTCTTATTCAGAGTCAGAGGATGCATCTGATTCAAAAGCCTTCAGCTCGGCCACCGATGACTGCTTGGATTGACACTCACTTGTATTGTGAGTGGAGCTATTATGGAACTCATACCACTTTCCCATGTCCTTCTTTGGATTCAAGGTGTGTTTATTTTCTTATGGCTTTCGAAAGTTGTCCTGGGCCACCCTACCTTGGCTTAATCCTTTTTTTTGTGGTTTGGGGGCACCTTTCCCTTGTTTTTGATTCATAGATCCAAAGTCTCGCTTCTTATGTTTGAATTTTAGCTCAATCTTGGCAGCATATTAGTATGTTGCACCAAGAGAGGAGATGTCGAGGAACTCCATTTCCTCCAGAATGTAACTATGCAGACAATTGTGGTACTTCAACACCAAGTGTTTCTCTGAATCTTTGATACCCAACTTTGTGCGTAGGGTATGGAATAGATTCGCCATCTCATGCACATCTTAATACGTTTCTTGCCACATCGTAGTCCATTGTATGTACTTTTCCTCATAGCTCCCCATAGGATAATATTGTTCCTTTATGGCATCTCAGAATGAATCCCAACTGGGTGCGATCGAGAATAGAAAGGGTTCCCTCTCGTCCTTTTTCTCACAGTAGGTTTCCCATGAGTCCTTGACATGGGGGGCGACTTTGAGGAGTGCAAAAGTAATCATTTAATAGTTGGAAAAATCATGAACCGAGAAATATCCTTCTAATAGATTCAACCATCTATCTACAATGTGTTATCACTCATAATTTTGTGAGTCATTACTTGACATGGTCATATAGTTCACTCCTCAAAAGGGTAAGGACTCCTTAAAAAAATTTCAAGTTGGCATAGGAAATTTAATTTTTTCATATTTAACCTATCCTAAGTTTCAATACCACCCTCATTTCATCTTAAAAACACCTGCATATAGGTCACATCATGTTCCATCATTCATCATTTATTGACATATTTCATTTCCCAAGCTTACAACTCCGAAAAGATGGTTTTCTGTTATCAGAATGCAAAATTTTCCTATTTTATACATGTTTTTAGAATGCAGATTTTGGAAAGCTAGAGATGTGTCTTAAAAAACAAAGAGAGGTTTTTCTTAAATACATACTGACCTACAAAAACCACCTTCCTTTTTGTAATATCTATCGAGGATAGAGATAAAAGACCTCATCTTTTAACCCTATGTTTTCAGAAAAAACAAAGTCATTTTAGTGATGAATAAACTTGCTAAAGGAGAAAACGATGTTTTTTGAAGAGGAAACGCGTCAAGGATATTAAATTGAGTTTTATTATGTTTTAATATGTTAAAGGCATGTTGAAAACCAATTTTATGTAGCTGGAAGCTACATTTTTTAAACAAGGAAAAAATCTGGAATTTACACTATTTATGACAGTTTCGTAGCATTTCCTAGGCTTGAAGCCAAGAAAACGCTACGAAACCACCTGTAGCTTTATTTTTATTTAAAAAAATACTTTTTGTAGTTTTCGAGGGAAGGAAATGATAGGGAAGATGTGTCCGAACATGATGAAGACCATGCAAGAGAAAAGAAGCAGAAATTTTGTTGGCAAAGGTTATTTTTGTACGCTACGAAAGTACGCTACGAAACTGCCATGTTTTCGAAGAGAATTGTTTTTTAAGGTTTCTGAACAAATGAAAAGTATTTTCGAAATATGAAAGAGGTTTTTCTTCAGCACAAGCCCCTCTACAAAAAAATCTCTCAGTTTCTTCAAAGAAATCAAGGTTTGAAAATTATACACTCATCTTTGCACGCTACGAAATTTCCCTATTTTCGTAGTGAATTGTTTTTTAAGGTTTTTGAGCAAATGAAAACGTATTTTAGAAATCTGAAAGAGATTTTTCTTCAGCACAGGTCTTTTTTTCATTCCTAGAGACAGCCTAGAGTTGTGATAGACCAGTGCCTAGGACATCTTATATTAGCAAGGAGCATATGGTATAACAGAGGAAGTTACCAGTTAAAGGCTCTCACGATAATCAATTGTGAAACAAGAAAATTTATTCAAATGGGACCAAACTTATAGAAACTGACACAGGAAAAGGAATAGTGCAGAGGCAACATGCAATAAATCCAGTATAAAAATAGCAGACAATTCAGAGACATCTTACTGCAAAGAGGGTCGATTCAGAAATACCCCACATAAATCAATTATTAGAAGGTGTATGTAGTGAATGAAATATTGAGAAGATATTAGTTATCATTAAGCTGATATCCAGATACAAAATACCACTATGCATGGGCTTACCAATCTAAGAATCCATACATAATAATAGTGTTTTAAAAACACCCTCCCAAAGAAACTAATATAGCAGAAATACGGTTTGGGTGAATAGTGGAACAGAATATCATGCATGAGCCATATTTAAAGCGCTTGACTAATCCAAGCATGGGTATCAACTAGGATAAATCCATACCAAAAATCAGTGAGCCACTCGCATTCCAAAACATGATACAAGAAAGATGGATGAAATGAAATGATCTATTTAAATAACACATAAGAGAAAGTTACAGACTGTGAAATACCAAAGACTAGGATCCTCTTTAACAGATGGAACTCCTCCTCACTGAGACCCTATGGGCTCTGAGCCTTCATGCAAGAGGTCAAAAAAATGTATACAAAAATCCTTTCACTGCATGATTTTCTGATAAAATCTGGAACCCTAAATCATCTGTTTTTAGGGAGCTTTATAGGAGAACAAGAAAGCTCCAAAAGGAGTAGGTGATGATCAATTAATTTTCCTAATTAAAACAAGATGGCTGAAACGTGCACGCCCATACTGTTTGATGACTTTGTAATTCTATTTGTACTATGTGGCCTGCTAACTGAAATAAATGCACGGGGTAGAAATCTCTCCAGGACACGGAAAAGCAGTAAAATCACATAAACATTCTGTCCTTTCCTGAAAGAAAATGGTGCTGAAAAGAAAGATTTAGAGTATGTTTTCTACGCATGGTACCCTCTGCCTCCAAAATCCTGAATTACAGCTTAAGATCTTCAATGTCGAACATTGAATTCCTGATCTTTCACTGATATTTCTCTGCTGCTCCATTAATACCTTCATCTGCGAAATCAGCGCCTTGAATGTCCCTGCAGGGTTTGACAGATTTTAACCCTACTTCTTTAATGGAAGTCTTATCAATTTTCCTTCCCAAGCCTTTCTTCATAATTCAGCTCTGAAAAATGGTCCTTTGACGTGCTCTTTATCACAGTAATAGAGACTGTAAATTATGATAGTTTTCCACCACTGTAAACCTGCAAAACCCGCAAACTCGTCAAGAAAACAAATGCATGGGGACGGCGATGCAGTAGGGATGGCTGTGTAGCAATGTGGCATGATGAAATGGCGAAAGAATGTGGGGTGGCGACGAAAATTTAGTGGAGCGATGGTGAATGGACTGGGTGGAAAAATGCATTGGTGAAGGTTGGCAGAGCGTAACAAATGAAAAACCTTCGAATTTCACCTTTTGAATGAAATATAAGGAAGACGGAAGAAAATGTGGCTAATGACACGTGGAATGGTGACGTGGAGGAGGACCAGGTCGATGGTGGGGTATGCAAGTGATCTGGACCGTCCGATCCTATGACGATATTGACGGTCGAAACTGCGTCAGAGGACGATGAGACGGTGGGCCAGGGGCGCTATTGACTTGGATTAACACTCGTGCAGCTTCGGAGTGCGATGACCGTTGGATGAAGACCTCCAGATCTGACGGCTGTCATGAATATCGCACTGTGAATACAGACGAAAGATAATGCGCGATGGAGAGCGATTTTTGAGCCGTATGCTGAGACACGCTGCAAGCAATGTATGGAATCGCTCCGAATTGGGGAATACCACCTGCCTTAGAAAGGCGGTGTGATATAAACCACCTGTTTTGCGTAGAGAGCGGGTGTGGGGACCCCAGGGTGGAGAAGAAAGAGGGACCATAAGATGCCATGAAATCAACGGCTGAAAACGCTCCCGATGACTTGTTTGGATAAGCGCTTATTGGACTAGCTCCTGGTCTCGGAGCTGGGTCATGTGGGAGGGAAAAGGTTGGACGAAGGGGGCTGGCCTACAATTATAAATAATACGGGTTTTTCACCTATTTTCAATGTATTTAGGTTATAAAGGAGGGAAACGATAGGCGGAAAATGACTTTTTTTAGGCCGAACAAAAGGGGGTTTACAAGGTTTAAGGAGGATTGCTTGCCGAAAATTAAACAAGAGGTTGACATGATAAACATTGGCTCCACCTGGGGACGGCACGTTCATCCTTGGACGTGTCGAGAACTCAACAGACCACCTGATAATCTTCTAGCAGAAACTGTTCTTCAACGATCCTATTTTTATTTTCATGATCCATCATAGCACCCATATTATTCAAACAAATATGAAAACAGAAAACTAACATACAGTATAATACACCAGGCAGTCTTTGCCTGAATCAGAACTGAAAGTAGGGCTTGAGAAATTGGCCATTTACAGGGGCGTCAAGCAAGTCACCCTATAAATTTTCCAACTTGAAAGTATTGTTACCTCCCTGCTCCACGATTTTGAAGGGACCAAACCAGAGTGGATCGAATTTACCATGTTTTCCTTTTTCAGCCCTCCGGATGTCCCATCTGAGCACTAGATCACCATTCTGCAGATTCTGGTCCTTAGCATGCTGATCAAAAAGGTATTTCATCTTCTCCTGATATTCCGTCAACCTTTGATTCACCTGGCTTCGTGTTTCCTCCAATTCTACCAGCTGGTTTATTCTCCTGATCATATCATCAGGCTCTTCTTGACTTTCCTACATGAATCGGGCTACTGGTAAGGCTAATTGAATAGGAAATACTGCTGCCCTCCTGTATACCAATTCATATGGGGATTTTCCAGTTTCTCTCTTGCTGGTAATTCTATTGGCCCACAGAGCAAATTTTAACTAGGAATCCCAATTTTTCTGGTTTTCATTTATAGCCTTCTTCAATGCTCTTACCAGGGTTTTATTGGAAGATTCTGCTAAGCCATTTCCCTGTGGATAATAGGTTGTAGAGTGACTTAGTGTGATGTTATAATGTTGACAGAAACTCACAAACTTTGCAGACTTGAAGGCCTGTGCATTATCAGTCACTATTCTGGCAGGATAGCCAAACCTGGATATGATGTTTTCTTCCATGAACTTTATTATGACAGTATCTGTTTCATTCCTCGCAGGTATGGCTTCCACCCACTTTGTGAAATAATCAGTGGCAGTTAAAATCCACTTATGTTTACCACTCGATGGAGGATGTATTTCACCTATAAAATTGATTCCCCATTGTCTGAATGGTTCATCCACATGCACAGGAATCATGGGCAGAGGTGCCAACTTCTGCCTTTCAGCAAATTTCTGACATTTCTCATAGGCTCTAACCTGGGCAAAAACATCTCCAAAAATTTTGGGCCAATAGAAGCCAGCCTTCAGGATTTTGTGAGCAGTGGCTCTCCAGCTGTAGTGACCCCCACAGATTCCTTCATGAAATTCAGCTATAATACTCTCTATCTCATCCTCTGTGAGACACAGGAGTAGGATGCCTGAGGGATCTCGCCAGTACAGCTGGGCATTAGCGACTATGTACTTCTGTGATTTCAATCTTAGTGTTCTGTATTTAGCTTTATCACATCTTGGAGGGAAACTGAGTGTGAGGAGATATTCTACTATCTCTTTGTACCACTGACTGGTGAGGTACTTTATATGTGTTCCCGGAGTAGCTAACCCAATTCCCTGTCGCTCTTCTTTCTCTTCAGATTCCTCACCTGCTATAATGGACAGGTTTATACCCAGAGCTTGATAGTTTGACTTAGATAAAATTTTAGCAAGCCCTTGTCCTTTGATCAGCTTAGTAGGGCGGATGTCTAATTCATACTCCTGTATCTTGGCAATCCACTTCCCCCTTTTTCCTTCACCATCCCCTTGGATAAGAATATCTTTTATGGCACCTGTAGGCACAAATGCAGTGATATGGGACTGTAAGATATATACGCGGAATGCTTTGAGGGATTTCACTAGAGCATATGCTTTATTTTCTAATATGTTGTACTTTAATTCTGCATCACGGAGCACCTGACTGAAGAAAGCTATGGGCTTCTCACACCCCTCCTCATTTTTCTGCAATAAAACTCCTGCTATTGTATGAGGTGATGCAAAAGAAAAGATCATGAAAGGTTTAGTATAATCTGGCCCAACCAGCACAGGGGCTTCTGCAAAATCATTTTTTACCCTGGTAAATGCCTCTCGTGATTCCTAGAACCATTTAACTTCATTATCTTTCTTCAGCATGTCCGTTATATGTCTAACTATTTCAGCATAGTTAGGAATAAACCTTCTCAGGAAATTGATGCGCCCTAGGAATACTTGTACCTCTTTCTTATTTCTAGGAAAAGCAATACCATTTATAACCTCTACCCTCTTAGGATCTATCTTCACCCCATCTTTTGTTACAATTTGTCCCAAAAATTTTCCCTCTTCTAATGCAAATAAAGAATTTTGAGGATTTAGAGAGAGACCATACCTTCTGCATTTCTCAAAGGTTCTACGCAGATGTTCAATGTGCTCAGTACCATTCCTTGAAAATACAGTGATATCATCAAGGTAGACTACCAGAAATTTATCTTGCTCTCCAACAAAAGCAATGTCCATGGCCCTCTGAAAAGTGGCCCCTGCATTAATCAATCCAAAAGGCATCCTGGCATACATAAATGTACCCCATGGTGTGGTGAAAGCAGTCTTCTTTTGATCTTCTGGAAATAAAGCCACCTGGTTATAACCAGAGAATCCATCCATCATTGACATCCTAGAAGCTCCAACCACCTTCTGCAGGATGTGATCCATTTTAGGCAGTGGATAATTATCCTTTAAGGATGCTCTGTTTAAATTTCTGAAATCCACACACAGCCTTATCTCTCCATTCTCTTTCGAACAGGAACTAGGTTTTCCACCCATTCAGAGTACCTAAATGGTACAATTATGTTTTCCTTTAACAGTTTCTTAATTTCCTTCTCAATAGAGGGAAGCAGCAAGGGATTTATTTGTCTAAGTTTCTTCTTATGAGGCTTTGAATCTCCCTTCAGTGGAATTTTGTGCTGTATAATACTGATATCAAAATTTTTCAAGTCCTGATAGGACCATGCAAACACATCTCTGTAAGACTGAAATAATTTCTGATATAGATTTTTGTATTCTCCAGGGATCTTTCTAGACAATTTCACAATTTTGGGGTCAGCCTCAGTACCAAGATTCAGGTCTTCTACTTGATTTTCTTCTACCCCTTTGCCTGGTTGCAGTGGGACATCATTTTTATCAAATAATCTTTCTAGAGGCACCAGCCCTCTAGGTATAATGTTTCCCTTCAATTGCAAAACTTTATTACCTGCCATTTTCTCCTCCCAGTTTCTTTCTAAGGTGTCTTCAGGCTCTCCTTCTTCTTCACCAGCATCAATCTCCATATTGGATAATTCTCCTACTGTTTCCAGGAATCTCTTCATCCGTTCTTCATCCTCAAATACCTGCCAGTGCTTGATGTTATCTGGGATTGATGGTCGATAACGCACCTCAACTTCATATCTTAAAAGAGGGTTCTGAGGTGGACGAAATGTGCTAGCAGCCACAGCAAGGGAATCAGCCATCCTATTATGTTCTCAGGGCATGAACTGGATATTAAATTCCAAGAAGAAATTTTCCACCATGTCCCAAACTTCATTCCTGTGAGCCCTCAGTCGAGGGTGTTTGGTCTGACACCGATTCCTGACTTGTCTAACCACCAGTTCTGAATCTCCCAGAACTTTTAAACTTTGTATATTCATGTTCCTGGCTATCTGCAATCCCAATAGAAGTGCTTCATATTCAGCTACATTATTGGTGGCTTCATATTCCATCTTGAAGGATAATCGGACCCATTTCCCTGTAGGAGAAATCAGTAATATTCCAGCTCCAATACCTTCTCTTGAATTTGCTCCATCAAAATGAAGTGTCCAGATTTCTGCTTCATGGCTCTCTAAGGGCTGCTCAACCTTGATCTGACAGAAGGATGGTTCATGAGCATAATCTTGATCTTCTTCCAGCATCAAGCATGAGAAATATCCTTCTTTACTGCAAACGGGTGAATTTACAGAGTTGTCAGCCTTAGTCACCATCTTGAAAAATCTAGTCTCCCTGTACAATCTCCTCTCTTGGCCACCAAACACTAGGATGGTGGCATGTGTTAAATCCAACTTAATTGACCCACCAATTTTTGTTCCCTAGGACCTTGACAGCAACATGCCAAAGTGAGATGGGATGTCAGCCACCACGATGTCCATTACCACACTTTTTGTTGGGATTTGGGCCAAATTGACCACCAAATCCTTGATCATCCCCAAGCATTTAACTCTTTTGGAATCAAATTAATAGAGATCTTTGTATGGACATGTTATTTGTAGTCCTAGTTGTTCCATGACTGAAAAAGGTAGTAGATTATGGGAAGCTCCAGAATCTAACATATAGTTATGTAATAGCAAGTCATGAATCACTAGAGATACATAGAAGGGAGGAGTAGAAGCATCTAATTCCTCAACATATGGACCAAAGACAACCATGGGTCTTTCTTCTTGAAGGTTGAGACTATCTGGGGTGAGTGTTGCTTCTGGAGGGAGCATGAATGAGGTGACTTGGGATTAATAGGCAGGCTGCTTTAATATTTTAGTCAAGGGGACTGGGATTTTGACTTTCTCAAGTTCCTTTTGCAGGCTGAAAACAGGGGAAGATTTCTCTACTAAAACTTCTTTTGACTCTTTATTTTTAGCTGAGGGTTTAACTTATTTTGACACAGACTTGGTATTAGGAGGAATGACTACTTTTGAAGAGGAAGGAATCTGATCATTAGACTGCGAAGGTTTGTTTAGATGGCCCTTACCTTTGTCTATGACTTTTTTTACTGTTGATTCCTTCTGAGCAGGAGCTTCCTTCTGGGGAGACCCCTATTCTTGATCTTGAGTACGAGTCCTCTTCCTAGAAGATCTGAGATCATATCTTCTATTGAACTGTGCTTGCATGAAATCAGCAAATTTTTTACAATAATGATCAATTTCTGCTTCTTCTGCGTCTCTGGTCTTTTCTTCTTCTTGCAATGAGCACTCAGCTCCATTATTTCCTTGCAAAGGGCATTCTTCTCCATCACTATTTGAAAAGGCAAGATTTGCATCCTCTAGTCCATAGGCAGTGTCTTCAGTAGAATCATCTATTGGACCTTCCAGGTACAATGGGTGTGGTACTTGATCTTGTTTATCCTTTGCTTCCCTTGGAAATATTTGCAGGGGTGGCCTCCTGTACTAGGGATTGTAACCTCTGTTTTAAGCATTGTGGAAATTCTTGGGGGCTAAATTCTTGGTCTCCAATTCAAGCTTGACCAGTTTACCAGAAAGGTTCTTAATCATTTTTCCCATTTATTCAATTCTGTCACTAGCTGAATCTCTGTCTTGATAAGAGGTGGACACATCCTCTTTGCCCCTTCTTCTAGTATCTTGTTCAGATCTTCCTTTTGATTTACCGATGGAGGAAAATTTTGCTTCCAACTCTTACGCATCTGACTGAGCATCATCCAGCGTAGCAGGCTTTCTTTCTCTGAGAGAGAAACCAAACTCTGATTCAAAGGCTGCTACAAAGACAACCTTAGTGGCAGTTTGATGAGGTTTCATCTCAGCGGGAAGACTGAAATACAATTTATTAAATTCTGATAAATTCGGATACCCCTTCATTATGTCTCTTCTTGAGTCTATTGAACTCAGTAAGACAATGTCCATGGTCCTTCTTCTCTCCCCATTTTCTGAGGAAAGTATCTTCCATTATTTCCCAAGTGGTAATAGAACGACCTGCCAATGTCTTAAACCATTTTCGAGCTTCACCATCCAGATATTGGACAAACAGCCTTAACACCACATCTAAATGTTCCACATTAAAATTCTCTGCAAAAGCACAGAAGACCTCAAGGTTTTTTTGAGCATCAATCTCATTTTCCCCATTGAATCGGGGTAAAATCTTCAAATAATCCTATGGCAAATCATTCAACACTTGGGGTAATGCCAAAGGAGCATATTTATTTAGCAAGAAGCCTGGAACATTTTCCATTGGAGGGGGTGGGGGTAGTGCAATTTTTTTATGAGTGAGAGGAGGAGGAGGTGGAAGTGGGGTATGAATAACAATAGGAATGTAATGAACAGCAGGCTGAGGAGTTGAAGGGAATAATGGCTTGTTAACAGCAGATACTTCAGTGACTTCTTTCACTTCTTCAACCTCAGGAGTAGGGTGAAAGTTATATTTATTTCTGACACCTCCTCTGGGTGAACTATCTGAATAGTAATAATCGGTATCTCCCATAGTGGAGTCGGGATCTGGCACTTGAGCTTCTTGAGAAGAAGAGGATGGAAAGTCTTCTATAGACAATTCAGGGATTTCAGAGTGGACTGATTTTCTTTCCCTCCAATTTCTTCTATGTATGATCTTTTTAGGGTCAGACACTGAAGGTGTCTTTGACTTAGACGTATCTGACCTTAGGTGTGGCTTACGAGGAGCCAGGACTGTAAATAACAAATGTGGAGTCGCAAAGGTGAGGGATCTACAACTCTCAACTCTCCATACTCACCTACTTGAAGAGTGAATTAGATTTTTTCGAGGCCCAGGGATTTTAATTTTCTCAACTTCGATCCCCGGCAACGGCACCAAAAAGATGTTGTCGTTCCTAGAGACAGCCTAGAGTTGTGATAGACCAGTGCCTAGGACATCTTATATTAGCAAGGAGCATATGGTATAACAGAGGAAGTTATCAGTTAAACGCTCTCATGCTAATCTCTTGTGAAACAAGAAAATTTATTCAAATGGGACCAAACTTATAGAAACTGACACAGGAAAAGGAATAGTGCAGAGGCATCATGCAATAACTCCAGTATAAAAACAGCAGACAATTCAGAGACAACTTACTACAAAGAGGGTCGATTCAGAAATACCCCACAGAAATAAATTATCAGAAGGTGTATGTAGTGAATGAAATATTGAGAAGATATTAGTTATCATTGAGCTGATATCCAGATACACAATACCACTATGCATGGGCTTACCAATCTAAGAATCCATACATAATAATAGTGTTTTAAAAACACCCTCCCAAAGAAACTAATATAGCAGAAATACGGTTTGGGTGAATAGTGGAATATAATATCATGCATGAGCCATATTTAAAGTGCTTGACTAATCCAAGCATGGGTATCAACTAGGATAAATCCATACCAAAAATCAGTGAGCCACTCGCACTCCAAAACATGATACAGGAAATATGGATGAAATGAAATGATCTATTTAAATAACACATAAGAGAAAGTTACAGACTGTGAAATACCAAAGACCAGAATCCTCTTTAACAGATGGAACTCCTCCTCACTGAGACCCTATGGGCTCTGAGCCTTCATACAAGAGTTCAACAAAATGAATACAAAAATCCTTTCACTGCATGATTTTCTGATAAAATCTGGAACCCTAAATCATCTGTTTTTAGGGAGCTTTATAGGAGAACAAGAAAGCTCTAAAAGGAGTAGGTGATGATCAATTAATTTTCCTAATTAAAACAAGATGGCTGAAATGTGCACGCCCATACTGTTCGATGACTTTGTAATGTTGTTTGTACTATGTGGCCTGCTAACTGAAATAAATGCACTGGGTAGAAATCTCTCCAGGACACGGCAAAGCAGTAAAATCACATAAACATTCCGTCCTTTCCTGAAAGAAAATGGTGCTGAAAATAAAGCTTTAGAGTATTTTTTCTGCGCATGGTACCCTCTACCTCCAAAATCCTGAATTACGGCTCAAGATCTTCAATGCCGAACATTGAATTCCTGATCTTTCACTGATATTTCTCTGTTGCTCCATTAATACCTTCATCTGCGAAATCGGCGTCTTGAATGTCCCTGCAGGGTTTGACAGATTTTAACCATTCTTCTTTAATGGAAGTCTTATCGATTTTCCTTCCCAAGCCTTTCTTCATAATTCAGCTTCGAAAAATGGTCCTTTGACGTGCTCTTTACCACAGTAATAGAGACTATGAATTATGATAGTTTTCCACCGCTGTAAACCTGCAAAACCCGCAAACTCGTCAAGAAAACAAATGCATGGGGACGACGATGCAGTAAGGATGGCTGTGTAGCAACGTGGCATGATGAAATGGTGGAAGAATGTGGGGTGGCGACGAAAATGTAGTGGAGCGATTGTGAATGGACTGGGTGGAAAAATGCATTGGTGAAGGTTGGCGGAGCGCAGCAAATGAAAAACCTTCGAATTTGACCTTTTGAATGAAATATAAGGAATATGGAAGAAAATGTGGCTAATGACATGTGGAATGGTGACGTGGAGGAGGACCAGGTCAATGGCGGGGTATGCAAGTGATCTAGACCGTCCGATCCTATGATGATATTAACGGTCGAAACTGCGTCGGAGGACAATGAGACGGTGGGCCAGGGGCGCTATTGACTTGGATTAACACTCGTGCAGCTTCAGAGTGCGACGACCATTGGATGAATACCTCCAGTTCTGACAGCTGTCATGAATATCGTACTGTGACTACGGACGAAAGATAATGCGTGATGGAGAGCGGTTTTTGAGCCGTACTCTGAGACACGCGGCAAGCAATGTATGGAATCTCTCCGAATTGCGAAATATCGCCCACCTTAGAAAGGAAGTGCAATATAAACCACCTGTTTTGCGCAGAGAGTGGGTGTGGGGACCCCAAGGTGGAGAAGAAAGAGGGACCATAGGATGCCATGAAATCAACAGCCTAAAACGCTCCCGATGACTTGTTTGGATAAGCGCTTATTGGACTAGCTCCTGGTCTCGGAGCTTGGTCATGTGGGAGGGAAAGGTCAAGGGAGCTGGATGAAGGGGGCTGGCCTGAAATTATAAATAATATGGGTTTTTCACCTATTTTCAATGTATTTAGGTTATAAAGGAGGGAAACGATAGGCGGAAAATGACTTTTTTCAGGCCGAACAAAAGGGGGTTTACAAGGTTTAAGGAGGATTGCTTGCCAAAAATTAAACAGGAGGTTGACATGATCAATAGGTCCATCTACAAAAACCTCTCTCAGTTTCTTCAAAGCTATCAGGGTTTGGAAATTATACACTCATCTTTGAAGCCTATTTTTTCAGAATTTTCACTAACCAGATTTGTGAAAAAATTGTAAAAATTCGACTTGGAGGAGGTCCAGCTCAGCATCCATGTGTCATAATGACACATCATCACTCTAGTAAATTCAGAAAATTATTTGGTTGTATTTGATAAGGGTTATTAAATTTATTTGTTGAACTATTAATGAAAGAAGAGTTCTTTTTGTATTCAAACTCTGCAAAACAAAAATATCCCTAGGAAGTCTCCAAGTGATAGAATCATGTTTGAAATAGGTCTCTGAGGTGGGAATTCGAAGCTATCAAGTTTTCATATCATTTTTATGAGTCCTCATTCTATAAAGGACTGATTTTTAGAGTTAGAATGGGTTGGGAGATGTTATGAATGCCTCTTGTAATCTTTGTCTATCAGTAATATACAGTTGCAGTAGCTTATTTCGGACGTGAGGTTCATCTATGTGTTCTTATGTATGTTTCTTATATCAGCCTTTTACTTTCTCTCCATTTTTCTAGATGTATGATCACTTGGAATTCATGATTACATGCTCCAACTTCCATTTATACACCTAGTTTGTTTTTTTTTCATGCTTTATTAGTTTTCTTATGTATAATCACTTGGAATTCATGGTGACATGCTCCAACTTCCTATATGCATATAGCTTGTTTTTCTATCCTTCATGTGTGGTTTTATAAGAGCACAATTGCCTCAGCTTCCATGAAATAGATTGTATTTTGACTTAGTTTTCAGATTGACTCCATAAGCCCAATGGTAGTAAATCTTATACATATTTCACCTACACAAAAACACATTCAATCCAATTCAGAGTTAGCCATCTTCTTTCAAGTTTTTATTGAATATGCTTTATCCTTTTGAGAGAGCCCTCTCAGGCTAGAAAGGTTAATTTCCAGTTATAAGTGGTTTGAAATAATTACTCCAAGTCGACCATTGAAGCAGCCCAACAGGACTCAATTTGGTGATAACACAATGTTTGCATCAATTTTGCCCTCAAATATGGGAATGTCAAATTTTACATGTACCTTAAAAGGAGTGGCACCTCCAGAGTGGCTCTTGGATGCAGATGCGCCAATGGTGGGCAGTTGTTGAAGGATTTGGGTAAAGTTATCTGTCATCATGTTCCTTTTTTCTTGAGGGCCTCCTCAATAAATATTTTTATAGGATCTCCTGCTCCCTCATCTCTATTTTCTTCCCCCATGGGCGTTCTTCGAGGTTTGTGAGGTTGATATTACAAAGGTTCAACGAGAACGAGCCCTAACTCTTTATACCCTGACCTCATTGGGGACATGCAAATAAGGATCGAGAAAGAGCAGGCCGCTCTGATACCACTGATCTGGACTTATGCAGGAAAGCAATAAAACACAGAAATACACATAAGTGAAAAGATACAATATAAATAACACTTCATTTCATTAATATCAAATAACTGAAATATGCTTACAGACAGAATGGAAATAAACTAGCTAGGGCGCTGGTAGCTTATCTCTAAGAAGATATGTGGTGGCTACAGGCTTCTGAAATATGTTACAATGAGGCTAAAGGGCATTTTTATTATTGAACAACATAGGAAAACCCTAAACAACGAAAACCCTAACCCCAGGAGATGCAATTCCAAGATTTTGTGGGCCCCGTTGGGGTTATTTGGGTAGCCAATTTCCCAAGGTCGTAACTTGGTCGTATTATATCCATTTGGTGCGTATGATATATCATCAGAAACAACTCTCTTAAAACTACTGGTTTTTCCATAGGTTCTTGCCTATGGCAATGGGCCTCCTGTAGACTTTTAAAAAAAACGTCATTTAGGGGGTCAAAACTGCTCCGGAATTTCAGGACCCAAAAAAACTGCTAAAAATAGTAAATGTTGTTGTAAAAAAGGAAAATGATGAAACTATCTGGAGTTCTAGGTGGAGTAGGTGGGTGGACACCAATATCCACCTAGATCAAAAACACCATGTCCGTAGAGGGAAAGCCTCGACAACAATTTATGAATATGTTTGCCATCCAAAGTGCAAGGAATTTGGAGGTTTTCTGAATCAGGAAGTAGTGGGTTCAATTTTGAATGGATGGACGCCACCAAAATACGTGTGGAGAATCCTAACCACTTGGATGATAGTAGGTCAGGTGATTTCTAAGGTTTCCAGGGACAAAATCCATTCGAGAACTACTTTGTAGCTGCTTGAGGTGGTTCGACTTGGCTCCGCTAGAGTTTTCTTGCTGACAAATGCATTTGTGGAGATGGATTTCACCATTTATTTTTTGAGGGACTTCACTAAACTGGGCTTGAATATATCGGTTGGAAGTGTATTGGCTTTTTCTTTCTCCCAGGAGATCATCTCAATTGTAGAGAGATTTGATTCCTCTGGTTTTTTGTTATATCTGAAGTTAAGATGGATCTAGGCTAGTTTAATTTCCCCATTTAAATAGGCTAAATTCCACATGAAGATATCATATAAACTTATAACTCAAAAACCACCAGTAACTTGATCAAGTAAATGTTACCTTAACTACCCAATAAAAATTAAAAAAAATAATAATCAAAATGTTTGCACCACATTACAACATCTCTACCATACTGGGTGGGAGAGTGCCTCGGTGCAATCATTATAGGCCATGCTAGTAGTGAGTTCACTATAGATCTATGCAATATGCAATTATCTGAACAAAATGATACATTTATAGTGCTCGGAATAGATCCTATGAGTAACTTTACAATTTCATGGGTTTTGGAATGATGTTCAGAGTTACAAATTTTGACCTTGATCTGCTTCAGTGTGTTTGTAACTACTAGTGCTTCTTGGTTAATGGAGCTTACAATATGACTACCAACGTTATCTTGGAGTCTGCAAGAATTTATTTGCACCCTTGGGACATTATCAGTGCAATGGTGAAATGTAGTCTTTTATGGACTGATTTCTGTAATAACTTGTGCATGGGATGTTAACAAACATCTATCTCAAGCTTCTCATGATGTTGTAACTGTTAATGCACATACTCAATGTTACCTGACATTCATTACCTACATTTATCTATGAAATGGAAACACTCATGGTCTTGGCTTACTAATTAGTGACTTCACTCCCATAGCATATCTATCATCACTCTTAAATTTGAAGAAAAGTAGACAATAACATCTAGAGGCAAAAGTGGAAAATGAATGCTTGAAAGTAAAAATATGGCAACTAAAAGTAAAAGACTATGCAATAAAATAGGCTAATAGATTTATACTAAAAATGACATACTCGTATTTTTTAAGGAATAAATGAGATTTAAAAATACCCCTCACGAATTTCACAATTAATATCATCAAAACCTTTTGCACGTGTATATTTTATCATGTTCCAAGCCCATTACATAACTTATGCTCAGAAGACCTTTCTGGATTTTTCTTTTCTAATAAATATTTTGTGTGGTATATAGCTCATGGACATTCACCTTTAACTCTACAAGGTGGTACTATAGTACAAGGCAAGAAAATATACTGTCTAGAGTGAATTCTAACAAGTGTTTCAACTTGTCACTCTAGCCAGGTTGGAAGAGTAGTGTGCTGGACTAACAAGTATGTAAGCCACCCAAAAATGTAAGAGGACATTGCCTTCATAAGTAGTATCTAGAGGAAAGGGAAATTGCAACCTTATAAAATTCCAGTTCACAGGGTATATGGATTCCAATATGGAAGGTTTTGACAATGACAGGGAATATAAAACAAGCGTAAACGCAAAATATGTAGAGGAATATACAACTTCTATAGTTGTAATATCCTTATTTTGTGTCTTCATTGCATATTTTATGTTGTTGTAATATTTTTTTTTTAACAAGCGGTTATTTGCTTGTTAAATTTGGCATATCCCAACAAGTTACATGGGTGTTTCCCAATTTAAATCTAATGTATTAATAATCGATATCCTTCCTCACTATCAGTTCACCTGAATGGATTTAGATTTTTTTCACACCTACTTCCATCTTTAATTAAGTTTCGCTACATCACCATGAGATTGGCAGCTTAGTTATTATTGTTACACGAGACTAGAGAATGCCGTGATTAAAATGCAGTATTATGTGATATTTTTATTTAACACTTGAAGCACATATTTATACAATCAGATCAAAAGGAGATAGTTATGTATCCACAAATAAAAATACTATAAATACCTAATCTATTTCCTAATCATAACTACATACAATAATCCTGAAGGATTACAACATTTCCCCCCATAATCTGAAGGTACCTCTGACATACCAAGTAAAGATCTAAACTTTCACGCCCCAATGCTTTTGTAAAAATATCTGCAATTTGTTCTTAAGTATGATAATGTGCCAAATGAATTCTTTTGGCCTGTACATGATTTTGAATCAAATGATACTTGGTGTTGATATGTTTAGTTTGATCATGAAGCTTTAGATTCTTGGCCAATTGAATTGTAGAAGAGTTATTGACAAATAGAGGAGTTGAAGCTTTTTGTTTCTCCTGCAAATCTTCAAGTGTTTTCTGAAGCCAAATGATTTCCTTTGTGGCTTGAGTTGCTGCAACATATTCAGCTTTGATGGTAGAATCATGGGGAACAAATTTCTTGCGTGATCTCCAAATGATGGTTGTTGATCCAAGATTCATCAAATAACCTGAAGTAGAGACTACATTCTCCCTATCTCCATCAAAATCAGAATCAGAATAACTAGCAAGATGGAAGTCACAAAATTTGGAATATTTGATCTTGTAAGTTTGGGTTCCTTTTAAATATTTCATAACTCCTTTTGTTTCTACCCAATGCCCCTCACATGGATGATGCATAAATCGAGAAAGTATTCCAACAAAAAAAATTATATTAGGACGATTAATAGATAAATAAATAAAACTTCCAACAAGTTTCATGTACTTTGTTGGATCTTCAAATGGTTTGCCTTCTTCTGAAATGAGTTTCAAATTCTTCTCCATAGTATCAATAGGATTAAAATCCATCATACTATATTTTTTTAATAACTTTCGAACATATTTCTTCTAAGATATAAAAATATGTTGAGGTTTTTTATCAACTTCAATTCCAAGATAATAATTAAGTAAACCTACCTGTCACACCAAAAACCTTTTGCAATTACTTCTTGATAGATTATATATAATCATCATTGTTCCATGTGATCATCAAATCATCAACATAGACAACTAGATATACAACTGATCTTCCAACTTTCTTAACAAACAGATTTGCATCATCTAGGTCAAAATGCTTATAATTAACTTAAGAAGGTGTTAAGTTAGCTTTGCATGCCATGCACGTGGTTCTTGTTTCAAGCCATACAAAGAATACATTAATTTGCATACCTTTTGTTCTTTCCATTTAATAGAAAATCCTTCTCGTTGAAACATGTAAACATCTTCTTTCAAATCCCCATTTAAAAAAGAAATGTTAACATCCATATGATGAATTTTCCGTTCTTTATGAGTTTCAATAACAAACATAGATCTAATAGTGCCCCATTTAGTTGTAGGAGAAAACGTCTATGTATAGTCAACACCCTATTTCTGTCCATATCCCTTTGCTAAAAGTCTTTCCTTGTGCTTATCAAGTGAAACATCAACTTTATACTTAGTTTTATAAACCCATTTTCAACCAATAGGATCGATGCCAACAGGATTATCCATCGGCCTCCATGTGCCATTTTTTATGAAAGCATCATATTCCTTTTTGTATTTCATCTTTCCTCTCATCATAATCAGTAGCTTCTTCAAAACAAATAGGTTCATGTTAGGTCCCTATATTACTAGTATAGTCCCTTATTGTTGTTAGTGTAACCCCATTATTGTTATTATTGTACCCCTGTAACCCCCATATTGTTATTATTGTGCCCTTAAATTATTATTGTTAGGTTGGCTAGGATTACATTGTGGCCCCACTAAGATTACATTGTGCCCCTGTGGATTCCTATATATAGAAAGGAGGTTTTGTAATTTCAATCATCCAAGAATTGTTCATTCATGTAATGTATTAGAGGTTGCCCCCTCGAATTGGCTTATTTCTAAGGCATTGATATCTCTTTTCTTCTATTTTTGGAGCTGGTTTCACAACATTTGGTATCAGAGCTTTGGATTCTAGGGTTTAACTGCTCCTAACAGGTCATCATGGAATTTTCGCTATAAAAATTTTTCTACGAAGGTTCAGAAGCTGAAATTTATAGAGTGCGAAGCCAAAATCTTGAGGAACATTGTCACAAAATTTTAGATCTTGTTTCACAATATTTTCAGAGATATGATCTGTGGAAGTTAGGGATTTTGCAGTCTCCTCAATTTAACCTAAACAGGTCATCGTGGAATTTTTTCCATAATTTGTTCTCTACGAAGGTTCGGAAGCTAAAATTTTTAGAGCACGAAGCTGAAATCCTGAGGAAACTTGTTGCAAAATTTTAGAGCTTGGTTCGAAATATTTTTGGAGATATGATCTATGGAAGTTAGGTCTTTTTTAGGCTCCTGAATTTCATCTCAAAGAGGTGATCGTGGGAAAATATTCATAACTCTCTCTCTGAGCATCAGATTGAAATTTTGTAAAAAGTGTCTATAATTATACGGACTTTAGTTTCCTGTCTATTAATTTTAGGGAAAAATGAGCAAACAGTGACATGTTACAAGTCGTACAAGCTCGCTCTACTGAACCAGTCCATAATTAGGTCATTGTGGGAGATTGGACATAAATTTGTCTTAAAGAATCCAAATCGGGTCAGACCTATGGCATTCGAAAGAGGATTCAAAGGGATACCTCAAGGCCAAATTTCAGATATTGAAGATATGAAATCACAGATATAATTCAGTTTCAATATCGAGCTCCTCAAAAGCAAGAAAAAGGTGTGTATTTTTTTCGAATTACATAAGTCTCGTTTGAAAAAAAATAGTTTGAATTTATTCCAAGGGCATATTGAAGAATAGATATCAGTATTGGGTTCTAAAATGCCCCCTTAAAAGAATTCAAAACCCATTAAGCCTTCAGAAGGCTCTACTATGACTCATGAAGACGAAGAAACACAACATGAGATATCAAAATTACAAGAGCAAGTGCACCAAATTTTGCTATCGCAAAGAGAAACAAAAAATGAAATGGAAGTTTTGAAGAAAGGCATGGAAACTAAGATGGATGCTTTGAAGAAAGGCGTGGAAGCTAAGATGAATGGTTTGGAAGCCTAGATGGATGGCATGGAAGTGGGCATAGAAGCTAAGATGGATGACATGGAAGCTAAGATCGATGAAAAAATGAAAGACAACATGGAAAACATGAAGAATGATCTAAAATTCGACATCGAAGGTTTGGCAAATTTGATACAAGAAATGTTTCCTAATGGTGAAAATATAGTAGAGGAAACTCATGATGAGAAAAAAATAAATTTTAATCGTGATTTCATAAACTCTAATGTTGGCGAGAAGAACCACCACATTCCAAAAATGGATATGAGGAAGTTTGATGGAAAGGATCCTGTAACATGGATACTATAGATGGAGCAATATTTTGATCTCCATAATGTGCAAAACACACAAAAGGTACGCATTGCAACTTTACATTTAGAACAAAATACATTTGTATGGTATCGATGGCTTTGCTCCCGTAAAAAAATTGTCACTTGGTCAATTTTTACTGAGGAAATGATAGCACATTATGAGGATACAAAGAGCAACACCTTCTTTAGCCAATTGATAAATCTCAAACAAAAGGGTTTAGTGGGGGAGCACATTAAGGACTTTCAAAAATTGAATATAAGGGTAACTGATATTCTAGAGGAACACAAGATTGATCTCTTCATAGGTACTTTAAAGGATAACATCCAACATGAAGTTTGCGTTTTGGATCCTGATTCATTGGAGAAGGCATTCAGGTTGGCAAGAAAATTTGAATGTAAAATTATGTCGACAAGGAATCCTACCACTCACTTCTATAAAGAGGGAAGTGTTGCTACTCCTAGATTTCCACAACCTACAAGGTTGACACCACAAAAATTGGAAGAAATAAGAGAAAAAGGGCTTTGCTACAGTTGTGATAGCAAATACACTAAAGGTCATAAGTGTGCTGAGAAGAAATTATTTTACATAGATTGTGAAGAGGAAGAAGAAAATGAACAAGAAGAGGATATACACCAGGAACCAGCCCTAGAAGAGGAAGAAATGAATCCGACCATATCGTGTAATGCACTGGCAGGAATTACCACACCTCAAACTCTCAAGATAGAAGGACATATCAAGAAGAAAAAGGTAATAGTGTTGATTGATTCAGGTAGCACCCATAATTTTATTCATTGTAAGGTAGCCAAGGAATTAAATTGTTTCCTATACCCAGCACCAGAATGTCAAGTGATGGTTGCAAATGGAGGAACTATAAATTACTCTGGAAAATGCCATAATATCAAGTTAACCATGGGGGAATATGTATTGACTAGTCCAATGCTTTCCATTCCTATGGGAGGTGTTGATGTTGTACTAGGAGTACAATGGTTAAAATCTTTGGGGACGGTAGCTTTTAATTTTCAAGAACTTTTCTTGAAATTTTTTTCAGAAGGAAAGGAAGTCGAATTACGGGGTATTGCAGGGAAGCCGGGAAAGATAATAATCTCTAATGTCATGACAAAGCTTCTAAAGAAAGAACAACGAGGCGTAATTGCACAATTATGCTCACTAGAAGTTCCAACATCAAAATCATCTATTTCTGCAGATCTCCAACAAGTCTTGGACAATCATTCCAAGGTGTTTGAAACTCCCAAAGGACTCCCACCTATTCGTGATCATGATCATGCTATTCATTGGATTCCAGGAAGTTTTCCTCCAAACATCAGGCCTTATAGATATCCTTACGTCCAAAAGAGCGAAATTGAACGTATGATTGCAGAAATGTTAGAGGCAGGTATAATTCAACCTAGTCAAAGTTCTTTCTCTGCTCCTGTAGTATTGGTACACAAGAAGGATGGATCATGGCACATGTGTTCAGATTATAGGGAGCTCAATAAGCTCACCATTAAAGATAAATTTCCCATTCCTGTGATTGATGAATTATTGGATGAATTACATGGAGAAATTTATTTTACCAAGTTGGATCTTCGTTCAGGATATCATCAAATTAGAATGAAGACTGAAGATATTCTAAAAACAGCAATTCGAACTCATGAGGGTCATTATGATTTTTTTGTCATGCCTTTTGGCCTTACCAGTGCACCTTCTACATTTCAAGGGTTGATGAATTCCATTTTCAAACACTTCCTTAGAAAATTTGTGCTAGTTTTTTTTTATGATATACTAATCTACAGCAGATCTTGGAAGGATCATGTTCAACATGTTGACAAGGTGCTCAAACTATTGCAATAGAAACAATTATATGCAAAAACATCCAAATGTTTCTTTGGAGTACAAGAGGTGGAATATCTGGGTCATATTGTATCTCACGAGGGTGTTAAGGTAGGCCCTAACAAAATTAAAGCCATTAAAGAATGGAAAGTCCCCACAACCATAAAACAATTGCGAGGATTTCTCGGGTTAACAAGGTATTATCGCAAGTTTGTTAAGAATTATGGCAGAATAGCAGCACCTCTAACAACATTATTGAAGAAAGATATATTTTCATGGACTCCTGAAGCAATTAAGGCCTTTGAACATCTTAAAGATTCAATGTGCCTAGCACCGGTCTTAGCTACACCAGACTTCACAAAAACCTTTATTGTGGAATGTGATGCCTCAAGAAATGGAATTGGTGTTGTTTTAATGCAAGAAGGAAGATCCATTACTTTTGAAAGTCATCCAATCAAAGGAAAGTATTTACAGAAAGCTATTTATGAGAAGGAAATGTTATCAATACTGCATGCACTAAATAAATGGCGAACTTACCTAATGGGAAGACACTTCAAGGTAAAAACTAATCATGATAGTCTTAAACACTTTTAGGAACAAAGACTATCTTCAGAAGAGCAGCAAAAATGGGTCACAAAGATGTTGGGTTATGACTTTGAAATAATATACAAAAAAGGGAAGCTAAATGTTGTTGCAGATGCACTCTCAAGAAAGAATGAAGAGGTGGAAGCATTACTTTGTGCCATTTCTATTATCCAACCAGATTGGATAACCGAAGAAAGGGATGAATGGAAGAAGGATGAAGAAGTGTGGACACTCATTCAAAAGTTGCAACAAGATCCTAGTACAACTGATACATTTAGTTGAAAAAATGATTCCTTATGGTACAAAGATCGCTTATATCTTTTAAGAATTCCCAAATAAAACAAAATATTCTTTTGTAATTGCACACTTCTCCTTTAGGAGGACACTCAGGATTTTTTAAAACTTACCACAAGGTGAAGAAAGGATTTTTTTGGGATGGCCTTAAATTTGATATTCAAAAGTTTGTGGCAGAATGTTTGATTTTCCAGTAGAATAAAGTTGAGACAATTAAGACCCCGCGTCTTCTACAACCTTTATCCATTCCAAGTTAACTTTGGGAGGATATTTCAATGGATTTTATCACACCTTTACCTAAGTCCGAAGGAAAGAGTGTCATCCTGGTGGTAGTTGATAGACTCACCAAGTATGCACACTTTTGTGCATTATCTCATCCATTTAAAGCAAGTACAGTTTCTACTACATTTATGGACACAATTCAAAAGCTACATGGAAACCCAAGGGTTATTGTGAGCGACATAGATCCCATTGTTACTGGAAATTTTTGGACAGAGTTATTTTCTTGTTTGGGTACTCAATTAGCTCATAGCTCATCTTATCATCCTCAATCCGATGGTCAAACTGAGATAGTAAATAAATTTTTGGAAGGATATCTTCGTTGTTTTGTATCTGATAAACAAACACAATGGGTCAAGTGTTTACCTCTCGCTGAATGGTGGTATAACACTTCCTTCCATACTGCAGCAAAAATGACCCCATTTATGGCACTTTATGGATATCATCCACCATCCATCACATCATCTTTAAGAGAAAATTCGAAGGTTCAAGCAGTGGAAGATCACATCGAGCATCAACAAGAAGTTCTCCAACTCTTAAAGGATAACCCGAATTTGGCACAAAATCGAATGAAACAACAGGCAGATCAACATCGCAGCGAGAGAAGTTTTGATGTAGGAGATTGGGTATTTTTACGGCTACAACCATACAAACAAATGTCCCTCAAGCAAGCTAAGAAGGATAATAAATTATCGCCAAAGTACTATGGTCCTTACAAGGTGTTGCAAAAGATTGGTACTATGGCATACAAATTGGAGATTCCTGCTTCTTCGCGAGTGCATCCAGTTTTCCATGTTTCATGCTTAAAGAAAGTTATAGGTGAAAATATTCCAGTTCAAACAATATTGCCAGAACTTGATGAGGAAGGAAAAATCATATTGGAACCTGAAGCGGTCACGGAAACAAGAACTCGACAACTACGGAATCGATCAATTTCAGAGTATCTCATCAAGTGGAAGAACCTACCCACTGAAGATTCTACATGGGAGGATGATAATTTTATACAGAAGCACCCAGAGCTACTCAAGCGTTGAGGACAACACTTTTTTGAAGGAGAGGGGCATGTTAGGTCCCTATATTACTAGTATAGTCCCTTATTGTTGTTAGTGTAACTCCCTTATTGTTATTATTGTACCCCTGTAACCCCCATATTGTTATTATTGTGCCCTTAAATTATTATTGTTAGGTCGGCTAGGATTACATTGTGGCCCCACTAAGATTACATTGTGGCCCTATGGACTCCTATATATAGAAAGGAGGTTTTGTAATTTCAATCATCCAAGAATTGTTCATTCATGTAATGTATTGGAGGTTTCCCCCTCGAAGTGGCTTATTCTAAGGCATTGATATCTCTTTTCTTCTATTTTTGGAGCTGGTTTCACAATAGTTCACAATCAACAGAAAAAATAAATTCACAAAGAGAATAGTTACCTGGAGAACTTTTTGTCTCAAACTCATCATATTTCCTTGTAAATGTTCTAATATGGGTTGATCTTCGTAGAGGTTCTAAATTAAGTTGCTCATCTTGTGAAACAAACTCGTCATTATTTTTTGTCCTATTCTTAGTTCTTGTCTTTGTTCTTGTTGTCCCTATAGAAACACTTGCATCAACCAATTTATCTTCAGCAGCAGAATTATATAATCACTGAGAGAAGGAAAATCGATAGATTGATCTAATATAGGAATCCTCCCTTCTAGATGTGGAAGAATATTATCTAATTCATAATAAAAATTCTTAGGCACAAACTTCTCTAACTAATTAAGTTGCATATCAATAGTAAGTGTATCTTTATCAAATTCAAGAAAAATTACATCTCTTGACAAAATAAACTTCTTGTTCCCTTCATTATATAATTGATATGCCTTAGAAGTCATATAATACCCCAAAAATATACATTCCTTGCTTCTTTCACTCAACTTATTTCCTTATTGTTTAGGAATCAAAGCATAACATTGAGAACCAAAAAATCTGAAATATTGAACAAAAGGAAGACGGTTATACCACATTTCATGTGGAGTTTTGTTGTTGATGACAATGGAAGGGAAATTATTTCTAATATAAGTTGCACAGAGCACTGCTTCTCCCCAAAACAACAATTTTACGTTCTTAAAAAATATCATTGATCCAACCATATTAAGCAATGTTATGTGCATTCGTTTTGCAACATCATTTTGTTGTGGATTATAAGGTATTGTGGTTTGTTGTTTGATGCCATTTTCTTGCAAATATATTTCAAAAACATGTGAAGTATATTCTCCCCCATTATTAGTTCTTATAGTACAAATATTAATATGAGCTTCATTTGTAATCAAGAGATGAAATTTTTTAAACACATCAAAAACTTGTGATTTTTCTTTAAGCAGATAAGCCCAACACATTCTCGAATAATCATCAATAAAATTCAGCATTTATTTATTTCCATTAACAGTTGGTATAATAATAGGTCCACATAAATCAGTGTATGAGACTTAATTTCCCTGTAGCTCTACAAGTATAATTCTAAAAAGATTGCTTGTGATGCTTGCCCAATATACAAGCATTACAAGGAGTCAATTTTCTTGGAATTGTTGGAATTCATTTAAACCCCTGTTGTCTCATAATTATAATACTTTCATAATTAATATGACCAAAGTGTGCATGCCACAATAAAGATGATGAGAAATTATCAATTTTTTGAACTAAATAATTAGTATTCAATGCAACATATGACATGCCTTTCAACTTCAACAATTTATCTTCTTCTACACTAGTCATTACAGTTTTCTTGTCAGCTGCACTTCGAATTTCCACTTTACCATAAAATATGTGAATGGAATTTCCATGTTGTCTTATTTGTACAAGAGATAATAAATCCATTTGTAATTTTGGAATGTAAATAACATCATTCAAAGTATAATCAGACAGTCCAAGAATTTTTAACAGAATAGAACCAATCCCTGATGGTTCGATTTGGGACTTATTAGCAAAATACACTACTCCATCAATACTATCACTTAATTTTTCAAACAAATCTCTTCTAAAGGTCATATGGCAAGTGGCACATGTGCCTAAAATCCAACTATCATGCCATGAAAAAAAATAGGTACTAAATATATCTTCCATATTAAAAATACAATGAGCAACAACATAATGTGCATTCTCAGAAGACTAGCCTTTTTCTGGAATTAGTTGATCTTTCTTTCAAAGTATTTGTTCTCTTATTTCATTAATTTTATCCTAGGGAGTTCTACAATTTGCAGTAATATGTCCAATTTTACCACATCTACAATATTTTACAGTTTTTTTATCAAAAAAAAATTCTTTGTTTATCATTCTATGGTCTATCTCCCTGATTATTTTTGCCCCCCCCCCCCCCCCCCCCGCACCTCTATAATTCCTCCTACCTCGTCCTCTGCTACCCTTATTATTTATGATGGATTCTTCTTGATTTCTTTGGTCTTTTTAAGAAATACATAAGGTTTCAGTATTTGAATTATGTAATGTTTCTTTCTTTCCAAAAGCCTTCTCTCTTTCTGCAATTTTCCCTACTAATTTGTCAAAATCTAAATCTTTTAATTGCCTACTTGCTTGGAGAGATTCCAAGTAGTGTGAATAACCATGGTAAAGAGCTTTTATAAAGGTAGTAAGTTGTAGATCAACTTTGACTCTAGTAGATTCAATTTCATGATTGATGGATTTAATTTCATAAGAAAGTTTTAATGGATCATTATCTTTCATTTCCAGATTAAACAACCTCAATAATAATTTTATAATCTCCAATTCATAATGTGAATCATAAAGCTCTTTCAATTTTTCTATTACATCATATGTTGTTTTATTTTGAATTATGTATCTTCTTACCTCTTCTGAGACTGAAGTGTAAACTAAAGCATAGGCCTTCTTATCCTTGATCTCCCATATTGCTAATTTTTTTCCTCATCAGACGGTTCTAGTGCATTACCTTATTTTCCTTCACAGATTCCATCCCATAGATCTCTAAATATAAGTGTATTTTTTATTTTCTTGTACCACTCCTAGTAATTTTATTTTCCATACAGAACAATACCAACTAGAGATGCCAAAAAAATCATATTTTGCAAATAAAATAATAGTCAAAATTGTAGTTTTACAGAACTCCTTTTTTTCAAATCATTCTGTTTTGACTGGGCACAAAAGAACTTTTTTTCAACCAAGCACCAATTTTAATTATAGTTCAATAAAAATTGACTGTAAAACAAAACAATCCATAAAACAAACCAATCTGATGAAATATGATCAACACGAACATAGAGGTCACGTCCAGATTAAGTTGTTCTCTCGGGATACGACAATGAACAATTATCTAATGTGCAAGTCAAATCACATCAATGGCGTTTCACAACCTTCGAACATTTTTTTTTTAAACAAACAAATGATATTTAAATTGAATAACCAACACATTCAAACCATGATGCGACCACCAATACTCACACAAGTTATCCAATCCAATGGGAGGTCAATAGAAATCAACGGCATGTGTGGTGTGAATACTTCCTCCATCGAACTTATCTATTGTGAAAATTCTCACAGATGAGCACCACTTCCCAAATTTAATGATCCTCAGAGTCACTTTACCTCTTGAGGCTTAATTTGGGCTTGGTTCAATTTTTAAAAAAATCAATACAAAAAATGAGTGGATGTGGTTCATTACGGGGGCACAAACCTATTTTTTGAAACCACCAAAAGGTGATGCCATGGTGGTTGCTAAAACCTATTAGGTCCTTATATTACTAGTGTAGTCTCTTATTGTTGTTAGTGTATCCCCCTTATTGTTATTGTTGTGCCCTTGTAGCCAATTATTGTTATTATTGTGCCCCATAAAATCCACTATTGTTATTCTTGTGCCCTTACATTATTATTGTTAGGTCGGCGAGGATTATATTGTGACCCCATGGAATCCTATATATAGAAAGGAGATTTTTTCATTTGTATCATTAGGGAATTTTTCATTTATGTAATGTAAAGGAGGTTTCCCCCTGGAAGTGGCTAATTTCTAAGGGTTTGATCTCTCTTTTCTTCTATTTTTGGAGTTGGTTTCATAATATTTTGTACCACGTCTTTGGATTCTAGGGTTACGCTGCTTCAAACAGGTCATCATGGAATTTTCGCTATAATTTTTTTTGTGAAGGTTCATAAGCTAAAAAAATAACCCGTTTGCGAAGAAAT
This sequence comes from Pinus albicaulis, assembly GCA_034641835.2. Classification (NCBI taxonomy): domain Eukaryota; kingdom Viridiplantae; phylum Streptophyta; class Pinopsida; order Pinales; family Pinaceae; genus Pinus; species Pinus albicaulis. The sequence continues at coordinate 1,999,418,763 of CM076575.1, read as the reverse complement.
CCTAACTAAATTCGCGTAAAAATTTCAGATCTTGGTTCACAATATTTTTGGAGATACGATCTGTGGAAGTTAGGGTTTTTGTGCGCTCCCTAATTTCATCTCAAAGAGGTGACCTTGGTAAAATTGTCATAACGCTCTCTTTGAGCATCGAATTGGAATTATGTAAAAGGTGGTCAAAAGCACACGGACTGCAATTTCCTATGTATTAATTTCAGAGCTGAAGGAGGAAACAGTGACACGTGGCATGTCGTACAATTTCGCTCAACTAAACCAATCCAATATTATGTCATTGTGGGAGATTGGGCATAACTTTTCCTTGAAGAATCCAAATCATGTCAAACCTCTAGGATTGGAAAGAATATTCAAAGGGATACCAAAGGACTCAAGATAAAATCTCGATGATCCAAAATTACAGAGATACGTCGGTTTCAATATTTGAGCTCCTTAAAACGAAGAAAAATGTGTGTATTTTTTTTCAAATTGCATAAGTCTTGTTTGAAAAATCAGTTTGAAGTGATTCCAAGGGAATATTGAAGCATAGATATTAGTATTGGGTCTAAAATTCCCCTTAAAAATAATTCAACACCCAGTAAGCCCTCAGAATTCTTTACTATGACTCATGAAGAGGAATAAAAGTAACATGATATATCAAAATTACAAGAGCGAGTGCAACAACTTTCGCTCTCGCAAAGAGAAACAAAAAAATGAAATGGAATTTTTGAAGAAAGGCATGGAAGCTAAGATGGATGGTTTGAAGAATGGCATGGAAGCTAAGATGAATGACATGGAATAAAAAATGGAAGACATGAAGAATTATCTAAAAGCAGACATGGAAGGTTTGACAAAGTTGATACAAGAAATGATTCCTAATGGCAAAAAGATAGTAGAGGAAACTCACGATGAGAAAAAAATAAATGTTAATCATGATTTCATAAACTCTAATGTTGGATTGAAGACCCACCATATTCCAAAGATCAATATGAGGAAGTTTGATGGCAAGGATCCTGTAACATGGATACTACACATGGAGCAATATTTTGATCTCAATAATGTGCAAAACACACAAAAGGTACGCATTGAAACATTATATTTAGAACGAAATACATTTGTATGGTATCGATGGATTTTCTCCCATAAAAAATTGTCACTTGGTCAATTTCTACAGACAAAATGAAAGCACATTATGAGGATAGAAAGAGCAACACCTTCTTTAACCAGTTGATAAATCTCAAACAAAAGGGTTCAGTGGTGGAGCACATTGAGGACTTCCAAAAATTGAATATAAGGGTAGATGATATTCCAGAGGAATGCGCGATTGATGTCTTCATAGGGACTTCAAAGGATAACATCTAACATTAGGTTCGCACTTGGGAACCTGATTCATTAGATAATGCATTCAGGTTAGCAAGAAAAATTGAATGTAAAATTATGGCGACAAGGAAGCCGACCACTCACATCTATAAAGATGGAAGTGTTGCTACTCCTAGAATTCCACAACCTACAAGGTTGATACCACAACAATTAGAAGAAAAAAGAGAAAAAGGGCTTAGCTATAGTTGTGATAACAAATACACTAAAGGTCATAAGTATGCTGAGAAGAAATTATTTTACTTAGATTGTGAAGAGGAGGAAGAAATGAACAAGAAACTTCAAAAGAAGAGGATATACACCAGTAACCAACCCTAGAGAAAGAAGAAATGAGCCTGACCATATCATGTAATGCATTGGCAGGAATCACCACTCCTCAAACTCTCAAGATAGAAGGATAGATAAAGAAGAAAAAGGTAATAGTGTTGATTGATTCAGGTAGTACCCATAATTTTATTCATTGTAAGGTAGCCAAGGAATCGAATTGCTTCCTATACCCAGCACCAGAGTGTCAAGTGATGGCTGCAAATGGAGGAACTATAAATTTATCTAGAAAATTCCATGATATCAAGCTATCCATGGGGGAATATGTATTGAATATTCCAATGCTTTCCATTCCAATCGGAGGTGTTGATGTTGTACTATGAGTACAATGGTTACAATCTTTGGGGACGATAGCTTTTAAATTTCAAGAACTTTTCTTCAAAAAATTTCAGAAGGAAATGAGGTTGACTTATGGGGTATCACAGGGAATCCATGAAAGATATTAAGCTCTAATGTCATGACAAAGCTTCTGAAGAAAGAAAAACGAGGCATAATTTCAAAATTATGCTCACTAGAAGTTCCAACATCAAAATAATCTATTTATCCAGATCTCCAAAAAGTATTGGACAATCATTGCAAGGTGTTTGAAACTCTCAAAGGACGCCTACCTATTCATGATCATGATCATGTTATTCATTTGATTCCACGAAGTGTTCCTCCAAACATCAAGCCTTATAGATATCCTTATGTCCAAAAGAGCGAAATTGAACGTATGATTGCAGAAATGTTAGAGGCTGGTATAATTCAACCTAGTCAAATTTCTTTCTCTGCTTCAGTAGTATTGGTGCACAAGAATGATGGATCATGGCACATGTGTCCGGATTATAGGGAACTCAATAAGCTCACTATTAATGATAAATTTATCATTCCTATGATTGATGAATTATTGGATGAATTACATGGAGAAATTTATTTTACCAAGTTAGACATTCGTTTAGGATATCATCAAATTAGAATGAAGACTAAAGATATTTCGAAAACAACATTTTGAACTCATGAGGGTCATTATGAATTTTTGGTCATGAATTTTGGCCTTACAAATGCACCCTCTACATTTCAAGGGTTGATGAATTCTATTTTTAAACCCTTCCTTACAAATTTTGTTAGTATTTTTTGATGATATACTAATATCCAACAGGTCTTGGAAGGATCATGTTCAATATGTTGATAGGGTGCTCAAACTATTGGAGGAGAAACAATTATATTCCAAATTTTTCTTTGGAGTACAAGAGGTGGAATATTTGGGCCATATTGTATCTCAAGGGGGTGTTAAGGTATACCATAACAAAATTAAATCCATTAAGGAATGGCAAGTCCCCACAACCATAAAGCAGTTGTGATGATTTCTCGGGTTAATAGGGTATTATCGCAAGTTTGTTAAGAATTATGGGAGAATAGCAGCACCTCTAACAACATTATTGAAGAAATATGAATTTTCATGGACTCCTGAAGCAACCAAGGCCTTTAAACATCTTAAAGAGGCAATGTGCCTAGCACCGATCTTAGCTATGCCAGAATTCACAAAAACCTTTATTGTGGAATTTTATGCCTTAGGAAATGGAATTGGTGTTGTTTTAATGCAAGAAGGAAGACCCATTTATTTTGAAAGTCATCCAATCAAAGAAAAGTATTTACAGAAAGCTATAGATGAGAAGGAAATTTGTGCAATACGACATGCACTAAATAAATGGAGACCTTAACTAATGGGAAGACATTTCAAGGTAAAAACTGATCATGATAATCTTAAATACTTTTTGGAACAAAGATTATATCATGGAAAATTTTAGGGGCTAATATTCGCAGGTGGGCTAATTTTCCATTCTTTTTCCAAAAAAAAGATTCGCTAATTTCCATTTTTTTATAAAAGTAATTTGCCCAAATTTTACAATATAAAATTATTTTACATTAAAAATCACCAACATTATATAGAGAATATATATAATATCATTATAAATTTGAATAATTTTACAAATACATCAATAAAATTTTTATAGTTTGCATATTAGGGAATAGTGAGATTCGCCTATTTTTTAAAGTTCAAGATAATTTTCCATCCTTAAAATTATCCCTAGATTATATTCAGAAGAGTAACAAAAATGGGTTACATAGATGTTGGGTTATGACTTTGAAATCATATACAAAAAAGGTAAGATAAGTTTTGTTGCAGATGCACTCTCAAGAAAGGATGAAGAGGTGGAAGCATTGCTTTGTGTCATTTCTATTATCCAACCAGATTGGATAACCGAAGCAGGGGATGAATGGAAGAATGAAGAAGAAGTGTTGACACCCATTCAAAATTTGCAGCAAGATCCTAGCACATCTAATAAATTTAGTTGGATGAATGATTCCTTATGGTACAAATATTGATTATATCTCAGTAAGAATTCCCAACTAAAACAAAATATTCTTTTGGAATTGCACACCTCTCCCTTAGGAGGACACTCAAGATTTTTAAAAACTTACCACAGGGTTAAGAAAGAATTTTTTTGGGATGGCCTTAAATCTGATATTCAAAATTTTGTGGCAAAATGTTTGGTTTGTCAACAAAATAAATTTGAGACAATTAAGACCTCAGGGTCTTCTACAGCCTTTATCCATTCCAATTCAACATTGGGAGGAGGTTTCAATGGATTTTATTATAGGTTTACCTAAGTCTGAAGGCAAGAGTGTCATCATGGTGGTAGTTGATAGACTTACCAAGTATGCACACTTTTGTGCATTATCTCATCCATTTAAAGCAAGCATAGTTGCTACTGAATTTATGAAAACAATTCAAAAGCTACATGGAAACCCAAAGACTATTGTAAGCAACAAAGATCCCATTTTTACTAGAAATTTTTGGACAAAATTATTTTCTTTTTTTGGTGCTCAGCTAGCTCATAGCTCATCTTATCATCCTCAATCTGATGGGAAAACTAAGATAGTGAACAAACCTTTGGAAGGATATCTTCGTTGTTTTCTATATAATAAAAAAACACAATGGGCCAAGTGGTTAGCTCTAGATGAATGGTGGTATAACACTTCCTTCCATACTGCAGAAAAAATGACCCCATTTATGGTGTTAGAGTTGGTATCTTCATCCCTCCGTCAAAGATCAAATTTCTCTTGTTGCATTTCATTCTAGGTGTCTCACTCAATTCAGTCAGCTGCATTCCATTAGGAGAATGGATCATCTGACGAAGGGGTCTTGTCGCCCATATTCCTCATGTCTTGTACCTGCTGGCCTATGTATGTTCATTAAAATCATTCACAGTCATTTTTGGTCTTATAGTCCGCAAAGAGTCATATTAGGTTTTTAGTCTCATTAGTTCTAGGGTTTTTTTAATCTAGTCATCAGAATGTCTAATAATGTCAGCAAGCACATGAGGGAGGTTCGAAATAAGTTTTCACTGCAAAAATTTCATTATCATATGTTCAAAAATGATTTTTCCTCAAAACTCTGTTTTGAAGAAAAATTGTCTATTTTATCCTTTTGTAATAAATCCGATGCAATTTTCAAATTATTCAGTTGTAATAATGCTCCATTCGCAGCCCTGGTCGCCTTTGCCAAAACTCGATGCCATCCATCCCTGCAAAATAGACAAGAAGCTCATAATTCAGTCCAAAAATCAAAAGCAAACAAAACAGAGTTTAAAGGAAAATGTCAAGTTTTACAAACATTACAAAGTGGTTTTTTCAAATGAAAAATTAAAATCTTTGGTATACATAAGATATTTCCAAATTCAAAACTCCATTTTTGTGCCAAGAGATAGAATTGAGGAGCAAAGAAATCGTGGAGGGCGAAACAAGTGATTTGGAAGCAGATTGTTTAGAAGTTGCAGAGCGCGGCGCACTGGGCAGTGGTCGCGGCACATAAGCTGAGCGCGGCACATAGGGCCGCTCTTCTCTGTGTTAATTTGTTCCAGCACAGCGCATCAGAAGGGCGCGGTGCACTGGGTTGACTGCGCGGCGCATTGAGCCGAAACATAAATTTTTGCCCTTGCTTCAAAAAACTCCAAATCGACTCGGTTCTTCTCGCTCCAAGTAAGTCCGTGTGATCTTCTATTGCCCATAGCTCATGCTTGGTGTTGATTATGTGATTGATTATGAGAATTTGAATACACAAAATCCAAACCCTATTATCTTGTTGAGAAGTGCCTCCTTTGGGTTTTGAAAGTAATTTTGGTGTCAATCATTCCATTCCTCACTTTGTTTTTTCCTTCCCCTCACTGTTATCTTATCATTACAGTACATCCCCTATCCCCTTACATCCCTAAAGCCACTCATACCCATCTCATTCCCATTATCCCTATCCCATTTGCAAAATTTCCCCAAATCCCAAGTTTATCCAAAAAAATCAAGTGGTTGTCCCTTGTCCGTAAATTTATCAAATCAGAAGCTTTCAAAAGGAAAATATTACTTGATTAAACCCCATTATCCCCACTGCCCTATTCCTCCACAGTCCCTCCCATACTACCATACATTTGACACTAAGAAAAAAGCACCAAAAAATCTCATTTTCATCTATCTAATTCAATATAGACCTTGCATCAACCTTGAACACCATGGAGACAGACACTGATACATCATATGACCGAGATAGTGATTCCACCACTGAGATACATGCACCGAGAAGGCCTCATAAAAGTGGTAGACATGTGAGATAAGAGCCCACCTCATTGGCTGAATTGCACGCTTGCCCACTTGCCATGGCATGTTTTCGAGAGCAGTCATGCCATTAGTTTTGTGAAATGATTGCTAGGATCCATTATCATCAAGAGTTGGCTCGTTTGTTTGTATTGCATTTACATGATGGTCAGGTAACTCTTGTTGATGTAACATTCACTTTGACACTAGAAACAATCTCTCAAGCAATCGGAATACCAAATGTGGGAGAAAAATGGAACAAAAGATAGCAGGTGGACAAAGTGCATTATGAACCATATATCAGGCCTAGCTTTGTGAGACAACTCAGCAGAGTGTTCCCATTCCGGTTCCTAAAGGATTCCTATGTGCCCCTGATGAAACTCAATATCAAATATTTCAGTTGTGAGGGCTGGTTTTCACGACTCTATGCCTATCATATCAGGTTATTGATGCATTTCAGCAGGGTGAGGATGATGAACCTCCCTTATTTCATGTGCCGGAACATCGAGAGAATGACCACTCACGTGCAAAGGAAAACTCCCGAGCAGTAGTACAACAGTATTTATCACTATGCACTCATCAAGATAGTGGTTGTGCATCAGCTTGGCTTGCAGGGTATTTCATGGGAAGATTTCATTTCCAATGATTTCTTCACAGCTCCTCAGGCTCCTTCGGAGGTTGGTCATGATGTAGGAAAACCTTCATATCAGCATGGAGGTCAGGAGAGAGAGACTAATGTGTCGATGTATGTCACTTATCAGAGAGGCACTAGAGGATTATTTGCAGCAGCCCGGCGAGTATTATCTCCACCTGGGGTGGAAGGGGTCTCGCTTCCGTCATCAGTAGCACAGGTACAAGTACAGGATAGAGGTAAGAGGCCTATGCAGGATGAGGGGCCTTCAGGAGGCCAAGACACAGGTTTCATACTGATTGATGAGGATTTGAGCTCTCCAAGCTCAAAGTTGAGAGAGACTATTTAGGAGTAGAAGGCGGAGATAGACACATTGACCGTCAAGTTGAAAAGAGCCTAATGGATCATAACTTACCTGGAGCAGTGAAACAAACAGTTGGAATATCAGCAGACAATCATGGAGTTGCAAAACATCCGTGAGAACAGGCAAGCTGCCCAAAGAAGCCAAACCGAGATGACATCCATTGAGCGAGAGATTGAGGTTGATAGAGAGACTTGGCTTGAGAGGGTCAATATTCATTTGGAGAAGTTGTTGGAGAAGGCCAACAAGGAAAATAACATGCTCAGGCACATGAAGAATCATTATTGGGCGAGGAATCATGTTTGCAAGGCGAGAATCAAGATCCTGAAGGCAAAGCTAAGGAGGGCACTAAAGCGTCGCAAAAGGCATGATAGGCTCCAAATTTTGGCCAAAGCTTCTTTGGCTCAGCATAATGCTTGATGGGGGACATTCAGCCCAAATTTCAAGAAATTTGGGAAACCTTTTGTCAATTTTGAATTTTTTGGCCTTAACACAGATTTTCCTGCCCGACGCATCGCGCCACTTGGCGCGCGCTTATAATTTGCAGCTCCTATTGAAGAAAACTTTGTATTTCTAGATTTTTTATCAAAATTTATGCATTTCTACCCATTACCTAAGGATTTTGAAAAGTTTTGGGTTTCCTAAAGGGTCAAAAACACCTTAAAAATGGCCTTTCTGCCACTTTTTGGACACACAGGAAGCAGTGTTGGGAGATTTGATTTTTGGAGGGGAAAATGGCAACCAAATTCAGAAATTCTACTTGGGTTGGAAATCAGACAAGCATATCTTTCCAACAAGCTATACTACACTCAATTTGGACTTTGGGAAGGCCCTCAAAATCAGCCTCAAGGTGGCGTGACACATAGATATTTCAGGGGCGGGGCATTGGGAAATTTGGCCTAGTTTTCACTTAGTAACTCAGATTTTCGCCTAGTTTGGGCCAGTTTGACTTTTTTATCTTCATATGTATAGATATTGATGTAAATTGATGTAATTTTATGACTTTGATGTAATTTTTTCACATTTTTACTCATGTAAGTAGATTCATTCACCAAAAAGTGAAATGTAGATTCCACTGCCTATTTTTTAGTTCTTAGTTTAGATCTTGTTGAAACAACTCCTAAAATAGTGAGCTCAACCCCTAGAGGCATGGGAATGAGTTAGGCTTGTCTATATCTTGTATTTTCTCAGTCATTTTCGAGGTTGGACACTTTGGATTTCTTTGAGCTTCATTGTACATTTCATCTCTGCATTTTGGCAAAGGAAATAGACCAGGGTTTGCAGCACTCTTTAAGATCCATGTGGCTCTATGTTTTGATGGTGTGTTTCTCTCTATGATTATAAGTTTACTGAAGTTTCATTTGTATCATCTTCCTTCTCATTTCTTCTTAAGTTAAACAAACAAGTATTAAACGTGGAATTCATTAGATTTGCAGTGCTCTGACTTGAGTTTTGTTTAATTTTCCATGTTTTCAATTGTCTGAAGAGGATTCTTGAATGCCTCTTTCCCTCTTCAACTTCCCCTCAGTCTGAGCTATCCATTTCATTTAATTTCGAAGCATCAAAACAATTTCCTTCCTTGCCCCATTCAGCCCTCTGCAAAACTGATCATTTCCCAGACCCAAAATTTGCCTTTCCCTTTGATTCCAATAAAAAACCCCAAAATCAAATCAAACCCTTTTACATATATACCTAGCCTAAAATTAGCTTTTATTTCAATTCATCTCAAGCCTCATTGATTATTTTTTCTGAGATTGACCCGGAGAGAGCCCTCTCCTAATTTGGTAGGGCTAGCTACCAGATTAAGCGTGGTTTGATGTTACCCTAGACTCTACCTTCCTTCAGCATAAGGTAGATTTAGGCAATAACATATGGCACTTTATGGATATCATCCACCATCCATCACATCATCTTTAAGAGAAAACTCTAAGGTTCAATCAGTGGAAGATCACATCAAGCATCAACAACAAGTTCTCCAACTCTTAAAGGATAACCTAAATTTGGCACAAAATCGAATGAAACAACAGGCAGATCAACATCGTAGCGAGAGAATTTTTGATGTATGAGACTGGGTATTTTTACGGCTACAACCATACAAACAAATTTCCCTCAAGAAAGCTAATAATGATAATAAATTATCGCCAAAGTACCATGGTCCTTACAAGGTGTTGAAAAATATTGGTAAAATGGCATACAAATTGGAGCTTCCTACTTCATCTTGAGTGCACCCAGTTTTCCATGTTTCATGCTTAAAGAAGGTTATAGGTGACAAAATTCTAGTTCAAACAATATTTCCATAACTTGATGAGGAAGAAAAAATCAGATTGTAAACTGAAGCAGTCACGGAAACAAGAACTCGACAGCTATGAAATTGATCAATTTCAGAGTATCTCATCAAGTGGAAGAACTTACCCACTGAAGATTCCACACGGGAGGATGAGAATATTATACGGGAGCATCCAGAGCTACTCAAGCATTGAGGACAACACTTTTTTGAAGGAGAGGGGCATGTTAGTTCCCTATATTACTAGTGTGGTCCCTTATTGTTGTTAGTGTAGCCCTCTTATTGCTATTTTTGTACCCATGTAGCCCCCATATTATTATTATTGTGCCACATAAAAATCCATTATTGTTATTTTTGTGCCCTTATATTGTTATTGTTAGGTCAGCTAGGATTATATTGTGACCCCATGGACTCCTATATATAAAAAGGAGGTTTTTTCATTTGTATCATCCAAGAATTTTTCATTTATGTAATGTAAAGGAGGTTTCCCCCTCGAAGTGGTTGATTTCTAAGGCGTTGATCTCTCTTTTCTTCTATTTTTTGGAGTTGGTTTCATAAAAAAACCACTGACTCCATAAATTTTTTCATCACCCAAGAAAACTCACGCTTCCACCACCAATGCTTTTGTTTCAATGCTACCATTCATGTAACTTCACCAGGTTACTTCCAATCTTCCATGTCATGTCAACATGTACTTCGTCGACTTCATCAATTCTGTTGAATTCTACAACTTCTATTATAGTGCACATTTCATTGGTTTCATGCCAATGGAGTTCGATCCAAACTCTCCAGGTCAATGGAGTTCGATCCAGACTCTGATACAACTATTACACAAGTTTGGAGTATTCCATGATCAAAATACAGTATTCTGCGATAGTTTTATTTAACACTTGAAGCACATATTTATACAATCAGAACAGAAGGAGATAGTTATGTCTCCATAACTAAAAATATTGGAAATACTAATCTATTTCCTACTCATATCTATATACAATAATCCTCAAGGATTACAACAATTATCACCATTAAATGGTTTGGTAAACATTAGCCTATGAGTTGGAAAACTTCCCTAGAAGTAGTTGACAATTAGATTATAAGTTATAACTAAGTGGTGTCGCCATAAATTTTCTTGGATATATCTAGAATCAATGCCAAGTCACACAACAATTTTTATTTCAAACCTATTTTCATTATCACTAGTGAACCAACAAGTAATGTGATATGAAAAATAAATGAAGCTTCCAATTTTATGAAGCAAATGCTTATTTCTAAAAGCAGTTTGTGCAATGTGAAAAATCCCATGTACATTCAAAGACAAGGCCGAAACAAGTAGCTAGTTCAGTACAATTATGGTTTAACATTTAGGAGACCCTTATTACAATGCATCAACAAATATTGTCATATTAGAAAGCAAGTAATTTTGCTTCTCAATTTTATTTTGCATGGGGTAGAAAATGTCAACACTCTAAAGATGATTTGTTGTCTTAGCTGACATTATTTGGTGAACTTATAAATATCTCGAGGCTTACTCCATAGTGTCTTTTGCCCTTTGGAAAGGTGTCGGAAAATACATGTAAGATTTTAGGAATTCTCTAAAATGGTCAACTAGTAATATTTTAGGAATGGCTTGGCAAAGACTTGTTAAAGGAAAGTTATGACCAATGGAATTTCGAGAGTATGAGATGGACTTAGAAGTGGGAGCTATTGTAGAGAGTTGTAAGTTATGTATCTCACGCAATTCCCAACTTGAATGGAAGAATTCAAAATTATTCAAGCCAACGTCACTCTATATTACAGCTTCATATCAAAATCTAACAATACTATGGTGAGAGGATAAATGTTGAAACAAACAGAATCAGGCCTCCTCCTCCATGCCAAAATATGTTAAGCAAAGGTGGAATAATTATCTAGAAACATTAATTGCATCAATGGGGGGGATTGAATTAATTTGATAGGTATACAAGGCAAAATCACCTTGCAAACCTTTTTATTTTGTCTTTCAGGATTCAAATCAGTTTGATTTGGTAGTCTCAGATCAACTACTACAGCAAAAGAGGATTCATCTTGGGTACTTTTCGGTAGTAAGAAGGGGAAAAGAAGACACATTTTAGACTTGTTTAGTATTCAAAAAAAAATGAATTATAACATATTTAAAACATCAGTCAAGAGGTGGTTTTTCAATTCAGGGATGTGTCTTGATGTAATATTCCAAAATGGAAAAGGAAAGAATATAGAACATTTATAGCATTCCAAATGAGAAAAACAGGAATATAACACTAAAATCTGGAAAATGCCAGAAAAATGTTGCAACATCACGATATTATAACCAAGAGCAGAAATAGATGAGTCATATCATTATAAAAAACTGCAAATATAAAGTACACAGTGCTCCAAAGAAGATGCACTCAAGCCAACAAGAAGTGGTTGAAATACACTAATGAAAACTAGCACCGAAAATGTTGTGTTGTTGCTAGAAACTGTTGCTACTGGGAAGAAGAACCATGTGTGGGAGGTTGTTGGAGTGCTCAAAATAATCTGGGATTTTAACCATGGATTCTACTCAAAAAACCTAGAAATGGTTTGGCCATATTTTAACTTTGGAATTTATGCCTTTCTTGGGTTGCCAACTACACCCCTGTTGGCTGACTTACGCACTCCTCCTGGGTAACTATTGAGATGGGGCTGAATTTATTATTTAACTGCTGCAATAGCACCCAATCAGCTCAATAACTTAAGGGTTGGTCCCTTCTCTTGATCTCCAAGCTAGAAGCTTGAGATCTATCTCTTCCTTCCTCTGCTCAAGTTGCAGTTGCACACTGCACAATTGCTGGAATGAATTGTGTTTTCAAGAGGGCTGAAGATGTAGCCTGCTTCTAGGTGATGTAATATAGCTCACAGTTGATGGAAATAATCTCTCCAAAGTGTGGGGATTATCCCTCACAATATTACAAGCTGAAATACTTGGAACTTCCTTCCTCCACTAGATCTACCTGTCTGGACTGCAGAATTCCTGGAGGAACTGTTGCTACATGGAGATATAAACTGATGGCTTGATGCTGGATATCATAATGCTACTCTTGGAAGTCTGAAATGGAAAATCAAGGTGAAAGGATGAATCCTCCACTGGTTTCCTAGCTGAAATACTAGAAACTACCTTCCTCCTCTCAAACCCTAAGACATGAATGCGTAATTCCTGAAGTTGTGTATGCAGAAGAGAGGGGCTGAATGTGGCACCAATTCTGGATGATGAATAGATTCTCAAAATAACCTTCCTATAGTAGGCACTTGAATTCCCCCTTGGGTAAAGGTGGGATTCCCGCTCGGGAACACCCATGCGCTAAACAGCATCACAGACTTAGCTAAACAGCTAAAGCGTGCAAAGAAATGTCAAACGAAAATACAATATCAAATTACATACTCCTTTGCTTTGTTTATCTCGTCTTCCTTATATGGTTGTGAGCCTTCCCTAGCCTTAGCCCACCTCATAAATGCGTTGCACATGTGGCCACTAGTCTCCATGAAGATTGTGTTGTATTTCCGTGATCTCCATGATCTCTACAATTAATCTCCACTCCCTCCATCATGTGTGCATTTAATGCACCACTTCATCCATCACTGCATCATTAATGCTCTATGATCTCACTTTTATTTCTCCACTATCTCCATCATCTTCCTCATTATCTCTCCATAATCTCCACTCTTCCTTCATTAATGAGCTGCTCCACTACTCCATAATGTTGATCTACTATCTACTAACCCACATTCACACAAAAAAAGTGGATTTTATTCATCTATGGGTTTTATGGGTCCATCCACCATTTTATTTACTTAATTGACTGAGCAAAGTAAGAACTCTAATATTCTAATTAATTGATGGAAATTTGGTAATATTGTAGCCCTCCCCGCCAAAATGTTGTTTTTCCTCAAGCAACTGCAAAATTGAATGCTACAACAATCCTCCTCCCTCCAAATGGAATCGTCGTATGGAAGGTATCCCCATCTGCTCCAATGTATAATGAATGCCCAACTCCATATATGCCTCTCTAGAATGTCTAGAATGGATTCCAACTATATATCTAGATGCCTCTCCTCATCACTGAACCTCCAAGTGGCAACCATATGTTGTTTTAGAGCCTCTTCTCTGCATGAGACATATGAAGTGAAGTGGTTCCTCCCCCCAAAGGAAAGTCCCAACTCATGAACTATCTCTCCAACCCATGCTACATGCAGTAGGATGTACCTCTCCATGATCCCATTATTGGCCCTGCTTGCTCCAAGCATCATCTCAACATTGTGCAAAATAAGAAACAAAGACATATGGGTTGACATGTGAAATGTCGAACCATTTCCTATTAATAACAGCCACCGCAACAATGCCTCTTGCTGCCATACCATCCCATCATCATACCAAGTATGGTGGCCATACCCTCCTAACAGAAGCCAACATAGTAAGGCCTCCTGTTTCCATCCCCCCTCTTCATCATGCAAGGTATGGGAGAAAGTCAACCCATACTCTCCCAAGAGTAACCAAAGTAGAAATGACTCTTGTTTCCACCTCACATAATCATCATGCAAGCCATGGAGAAACAACATACTGATTGACATGTAGAATGTCGCATTAGCCCAACATAACCAAGCTCCCTGCTGCCACATCATGTGAGTTCCATGCAATGTTCCAAACAATAACATACCCATTGACAGAGGATATGTCATGTGATGGCCAAAATCTCTCAAAAGTAACCAGTGCAGCCATGACTCCTGTTGTTGCATCACCTCAGTACTGTGCAAGGCATGGAACATACCAATCTAAAATGTCAGGTGGTAACCATACTCACCCAAGAGAAGCCAACACAGCCATGCTTCTTGCTGCCATGTGTCATAGATCTGCAAGTAGGTCACAAACCACTTGCTCATCATCCTCACCCATCCATCCAACTATGGGTGATGACTCATATCATGCTCCAACTTGGTATCCACCCAATGGAGAATGGCATCATCCCTAATCTGACGATCTTTGCACTCCATGATATATTGAAGTGCATCCTCCTTGAGGTTACTCCATGAAAACCTCTCATCGATGACCCGGTAGAATCCATAGTATCCTGAATATGTTGTAGGTATAAAATTCTCTTTAAGCTATGAGATGCTCATCAAGAAGGCTTCATCCTGATAATGGAGAATGCTATCCATCATAAGATTTCTTCCAATTATCATATGTCCCTCCAATGCTTCATGAGTGAAGCGGTCATCAAAATTCTCCAAGAATAGTTGGGCCCCCAACTCATCACTGCTTCCCAATGAAAGTGCTTTTGATCTCCATGATGGTGCATATGTTGTCTCGTGACCATGCACAATAAAATTAAATATATAATAAATTAAAATGATATATTAAAAAACTTAATATATCCTTTTAGTTCAATTATATACTTATATTTTATTAAATCTTTTATTAAATTAATTAATTACCTCATTGTTTTTACTTTTTAGCCTTTTCCTTATTAATTTTTAATTTAGTCTTTAAGATTTATTATATAATAATATTAGATATATAATGAATTATAATGATATATTTAGTAAACTAAATATTTCCTTTTAATTCAATTATATAAAACCTAAAATTAATTAGCTTATAGTATTTCCTCCATCTTAATAAACTTTTTCCTTAATATAGTTCTTCTAGATTCTATTATTAACCTTATAACTTAGAATTATTAACCTTAATAAAACAATATTGTTATTAGGAATTTAATTATTATAATTATTAGAAAATAATAAAATTATTAAATGTAATGAAATTATTAAAATTAGAATAGTATAAAAAATTTCTGGTCGGCCCTTTTCTAGATAGCATCCTCCACCTCTATTAATGGTTTGAGTTTTTTCTCTCATTTCTTCATTCAAAGTATGTCCTGATGATGGATCCCCGTTGGGATTCGAAACGTCGACACTCGTTTTCTAGCACTGTGGATAATCCGAAAAGATCCTTAAAAAATGATCACCACATGAGTTTAAAAACCAAGACCATGCACAATGTTGAACTCATAGCCTGACATTGTACCGATTAGGACTATGCTCATCCTATCCTTTGAAAATCCGCACTTCAACCCAAAGTGTTGTGTGTAGCTCAACACTGAACAAATAGGATGGCTATACATCTCCTCCTTGAGTAATTCAAGGGTCCTCTACGCAGTGATATTTTGTTGCTCCAAATCCGCAAGGTGCTCTAACCCTTGGTTATGTAATTTCCCTGATGGAATGACCCCTCAAATCTCAAACTGAGGTGCTGAAATAATATGGGATGGAAATTTTTGCAAACCTTAGATAAGCTGGTACTTGGGGACATTTTGTAAGGCTACAAGAGCTCCTCCAACCGGTCCAATTGTTGGGGATGGTGATGGCTGCTCCTCTACTACTGCACCAGAGTTGGTATATGCCTCCTCCTCCTCATGCATCTCCTTAATCATGTATGGGACTCTCAATGTCAAGTGCTCAAGACCACATTTCAAATATGCAAGTGCTACTTCATCTTATTCAAGTACTTCTGCAGCTGGTGGTGGTGGAATTTCCTCCTCTTACGGAGTGATAGTGCTTACATCCTCCCTTTCTTCTTCATGTGCTATCTCATCAATGTTGGGAAATGTCTCTATGGAAATTACCTCTGGTTTCCTTCTATCAAACTTCTTAATCAGTCTTTGAGTGAATTATGCATAAGCAGTCACTCTTGCATGTTTTATATGGTTGAACCAACAACCCTTTGCTCCACCCTCAAGGTGTAGCGTTGCAATCTCAACAACCTCTCTTTCCACTACTGGGTGTAGCTGGAATAAATGATCTAACTGTTTCATCCAAGATTTTACTGTGCATGTGGATGATCCATCGGATTTAGGCAAGAAGAATATATTATGTATATGCCTTCTTCTTTTATTGCTGTTGCAAGATCTCCGGTTTTATTTGATTTGGATAAACCATTGGAGAGTTAGATTCTCCTTGAATGATCTTGATTGAGATTTTTACTCTGCAAGATAATTACTCAGAGTCTCGTGCTCTAATTATCCTCCATCTCCATGTCATTCATCTCCTTCTGCAAGGAAAGTGAACATATAAAAGTGCTTTGGAGCTCTTTGCATTGCCGGTTGTTTATGTTGTTGATAGGAAGTGCTTGGACCTTCCTCATTCTGAAACCCTCTTGAGGTTTGTCTTTGCCTTCCCCTTCTCATTTATTTAGTCTCTGTGGAGATATCCTGCATAGAAATAAAGAGAAGTGTGGAAAAACTTAGTCCTTTCGTCATTGAAGACTTCTTCTTTTTCTGCTTCTTCTTCTTATTCTTTTGATATCATGAAGTGCCCAAAAGCTGAGCTAAAGATCATGCTCTGATACCACTGTAATATTCAATAATGGAAAAGACACGAATATAGAACATCTATAGCATTCCAAATAAGAAAAACAGGAATATAACACTAAAATCTAGAAAATGTCGGAAATATGCTGCAACACAAGACATTATAACCATGAGTAGAAACAACTAATTCATATCATTATAAACAAAAGCATATATAAATTACACATTTCTCCAAAGAAGATGCACTCAAGCCAACAAGAAGTGGCTAAAATATACTAATGAAAACTAGCACCGGAAATGTTGTGTTGCTACTGCTGCTGCTACTGGAAACTACTGCTACTGGGAATAAGAACCATGTGCAGGAGGCTACTGAATTTGTCCACATGATCTAGAATTTTCACCACGGATTCTACTCAAAAAACCTAGAAATGGTTTGGCCATATTTTAACTTTGGAATTTCAGCCCTTTTTGGGTTGCCAACTGCACCCCTGCTGGCTGACTCACGCACTCCTCCTAGATAACTGCTAAGATGGGGATGAATTGATGATCTAACTGCTGCAATAGCAGCCAATCAGCTCAATAACGAAAGGTTTGTCCCTTCTCTTGATCTCCAAGCTAGAAGCTTGAGATCTAGCTCCTCCTTCTTCTGCTCAAGTTGCAGCTACACACTGCACAAATACTGGAATGAACTACGATGTCAAGAGGGCTGAAGTTGTAGCATGCTGCTAGGTGATGGAATATAGATCACAGCTGATGGAAATAATCTCTCCAAAGTGAGGGGATTATCCCTCACATGATTCCAAGCTGAAATACTTAGAACTTCCTTCCTCCACTAGATCTATAAGTCTAGACTGCGCAATTCCTGGAGGAATTGTTGTAGCATGGAGGTATAAATTGATGGCCTGATATCGGATATCACAATGCTACTCCTAGAAGACTAGAATGGAAGCTCAAGGTGAAAGGATGAATACTCCACCGGTTTCCTAACTAAAATGCTATAAACTACCTTCCTCCTCTCAAACCCTAAGACAAGAATGTGTAATTCTTGAAGCTATATATGTAAAAGAGAGGGGTTGAATGTGGCACCAATTCTGGATGATGAATAGCTACTCAAAATAACCTTCCTAGATTAGGCACTCGAAGTCCCCTGTGGGTAAGGGTGGGATTCTCGCTCGAGAACGTACGTGCGCTAAACAGCACAGCAGACTTAGCTAAAAAACTGAAGCATGCAAATAAATTTCAAACGACAATACAATATCAAATTCCAGACTAATTTTCTTTGTTGCTCTCATCTTCCTTATATGGTTGTGAGCCTTCCCTATCCTTGACCCACCTCATAACTGTGTTGCACATGTGGCCACTAATCTCCATGAAGACTATGTTGTCTCTCTGTTATCACCAAATTGATCTTGATAGGTTGCTCATCAATCAACTTAATGTAACTCTTTCAAACCACTTCTAATTGAAGATTAGCCTCTTCAGTTTGAGAGGGCTCTCTCAAAGGGGATTTATGATTTTCAATGGAAATATTATTAGATGGCTAACTCTATGGATTGTAACTTGGTTTTGATTAATTTCAGGTTGAAAGATGAGGAAGATTGAACTACCATTGGGCTCATGGAGTCATTAAAGGGAAATAAGTGATCAGCGTTCCTACTTATGGAAGCTGATTCTTTTTCTGTTTCAATGATAGAACAACACTAACACATGAGAATAATCAATGAATCAATACTAAAAGGAATTCAGAGCATACATGATGTGAATTCTGAGTAATTTAGTATCAATACTAATGGAAGCAAGATATAAAAGAGACACGTAAACCCATTGAAACACATCAAGAATCTTAGGTAAAGCAAGAAAACTCATTGTCTCTCTATTATTGATATCAGAAATTACAATTGTAGCTGTGTCAAAAGAATTCTACCTACCCTTGATAGCTGTTGCAAAATGGGAGGAGGTTTTTGTAAATCATAATGGTCTGAAGAAAAACCTCTCTTGGTTTTTTTAAAACCATCTCCAGCTATCCAAAATCTGCATTTGAAAAACATGTATAAAACTTGAAAATTTTTCGTTCTGAAAATAGAGCCGAAATACATCTCTAAATATCCCAAGTTGTAGCACCTTTGAGAAAAGTGAAAGAGGTTAATGTTATCTGATATGTGCTTGAAAATAACCTCTCTCGATTTCTTAGAATTCTTCTCTGTTTTCCCATAACTTCCCTTGAATTTGACTACTCAAAAAGTCAAAAAGCAGAGAAATCCTCAGATTTGCTACAAAATTGTAATGTATTTTCGTAACGAAATCTGCCTATTTTGCACCGTATTCGCTACGAAACTGTGAAAAACTAGACAAGTGAATCTTTCTTTTATTTGATGATTATGCAAGTGAACCCAAGGTGGATTATTGTGGATATGACCCTAATGACAAGACTAATGAAGTGTTTATGACCTATAATAAACATGATTAAGTGAATTTCTCATCAAATGAATGATCTAACCTGATGAGACAAGGTGAAGCTTATGATGACCCTATCAAAAAAAAATTGAAAAATTGAGAATGATAACAGTGGCTCAACTTGGGATGGTGTACCCCTATGGTACACCAAAGAACCTGTAGTTCCAGTGCCATCCATATTTTTGAAAATAAACTTCTGAAATTTGCCAAGCCTTCTTCAAACTCTTATGGCCTTCTCCTCGGCCTCAAGTTTGATGATCAGCCTGTCTTTATTAGCAGAAAATCATAATAAAATGGAATATATACAATGGAGTGAAAATTTGGTAAAATTTAAGAGCAATAGTGCTTTAGAAACCTCCCATTGACAGGTCCTTCAGCACAAAGTTGTCCATCCTGTTAGGTCTCTGTAATAAGCAAGATTGGCAAAAAGTCCGATCAAAGAGTTAACATCGTTTCAACCAACTTTTGGATTCTAGGATCTAGCCCTCCTGAATCCGGAGAGGGATCTCTCTAATATGTACAAAGATGGATTTGTCTTTGAAAATCTTAAAGTGATGATATTAGTCTAGTTATGATGATCAAGGATTTGTTTCGTTTTTGGATGGTTGAACATGATTACTGCCTGAGGCGGAAAGATCTATATGAAAATAGGTTCAAAAGTGAGAAGTTGCAAGCAACAAGAGTAAGCTTTAGCTAAGATGAAAGATGATGGTAGGTTTTCAGTCCATTGGGCTATGGAGTCATAAGAGGATTTAATTGAAGTAAATCAGGTTCAAGAGTGGTCTATGGGGCAAGTCATCTATGCCTAAGGATCTCTTTAAGGTTTGATTTATGGAATGGAGTGAGCATAATAATAGGAAAAATAAACAAAGATGCAGAACAAAGAGCACCAGGATCCGGTAAGTACTTTGAAACTATCCAAATTTTGGACTGTGCATCAAGAAAGACATGAAAGAAAACTAGGATCTGGTAAGTACTTTGAAACTAGCCAGCCTTTGATACACTTCCAATAGAAAACATATGAAAAACAAAGGGAAACTTGAAGGCAACCTTTGGAGTAGAGACTAATGGGCCGGGCTCACCACAAATCCTCTCCTAGCTCTTCTTTACTTGGTTGCTTTCAAGACAATCACAGAGATAACATAGAACAGCCTAAGATATGATAAGTACTTCGAAACTAGTCAGCTTTTAACACATCCTAAGGGAAACGATCAAATAGTTGAGAAAATAAGAAAGGGACTCAGGGCTAACCTTAATTTCCTCAGTTCATCTTCACACAACATATATTGAAAGTAACATTTAAAAATAACATTCAGCTAAGACAAAAAGATGAGGGAACGCCAGCATCCCTGTACTTAAACTAAATTAAATCATTTTCAAATAACACAGTTGAAAGAAAACATTTAAATAAATATTTCTCAGCCAGAGAAGGTTACTGATATACAGTAGGTCCTAACCCTGTTTACACTGTTCTTTATAGTGGAAAATGAAACAAATTTGAAAACAGAAACGAAAATACAAGTTACAGTGAGAATAACATCACCATCAGCATAGACCAGGATCCCATAAATCAGCTTGTATTGATGCTTCAAACCAGTTACAATCTTCAAATCCAATGTTTTAATCCATCTCTCTTCATAACCTAACCTATCTGTTACAAGCAGAGCTCCAAGAGCTAGTGAAATCCTATCTACAATCAAGAGTCTTCAGCTCAGTTACAATTACAATGCTTCAGCATTTACACTAACAACCAACCCCTCACTCATCTTCTATTGAAGTATTTATAGAAAGATGAGGAGGTGAGATCTAATGAAAATATCTCAAAAACCAATTAATACAGATATTAATGTCTTCGTGTGGGGCTCAAATGTAGCAGATCGTACAGGTGTTTCACCGCATTAATCGATTTACACTTACGATTCAAGCCTTGGCCGGAGATTTTGTTGACATTTGCGGTTCTGTGTGATGATAGGGTTACTATGCCGACCTATTTTCATTAAATGCTTCGCAGAGATAACTCTTTGGCCGCTTAAGGCAAAATATCCGACTTCGACAAATAAATCTCGCTCTTGATTAAATCCTTGAGGCACAGTACTTAGTTGGATGAGGAATGAATCGGCGTCTTTATATAGCTTTTCTGAGGGTTTCCGATGAAACACGTTGGCGTCTTCTTCAACCAGGAGCCGAGGAGCAAGGTGGATTAGGCATTTGATAATTGTCTTAGCCTTAATCCCCACAAATATTTCCACTAATCTGTTGTTCTGGTTCATTCTCGGTCTTCAACATCTGATACTCTTTCTCTGCATTGATCTTCATGCTTTTTCTGTCGTGCAGGGCTGCGTAGGGCATGTAAGGCATCGATGCCTGTGAAAACATCAACAAGACGTGAAAAACTGACTCTATGAGCGATTTCCTCGGAGGAATCGAACAAGGGAGGGTCGTCACCCTTCTTCTCTGAATCTTCCTTAAAAAACGCGAACAAATAATTTAAACCCTGCAAAATGCAAAAACACGTTAAAAATCCGGTTTTGTAGGTCAATCTTCTTTGGGACCCATGAGCGGGCCGGACGCAGGCATTATCCAACCACAGATCAAATCATGATTGATTATGAGGACGATCTGAGTCGCCGATCGCGCGATGATCGACGGCCCGGATGGCACCCGAGAGTCACCGGAAAATGTTGACCGGGCGAGCAACCGGTGGAAATCGACATGAGCCGTCGATCCGTTGCAGACTCCGACGGCGGAGATTGGTCTCGGCCGCGCGCGACCGCAACGTGCGCGCATGTTGGTTAGCGGTCGAGCAGTCGAAGATCGATGCCTCGCCGGATGGGAGGGCCCGCATCGGGACGGAGGTGGGATTCCGCTCATGGTTATGGTATGAAGATTAACGCGCGAAATGATTTGGTGGCGTGGTGGTTTTGGAAATGCTGTCGGGGAGCCACGTGCCCCGCCGGGGCCGTATGGAACGCCGTCGACGGAAACCACCAACCCGCTGAGGGTGGTGCGAAATGAAACCGACGGTTTTTTGAACCGGCCGCGGAAAAGGGGGTCCACTCGGCAAGTCGCGTTCCGCTCCGCCGCATCTCATAGATCGCGTCTAGGTTGAGTCGTTAAAGAACCACGTGACTTTAATATTTCACGTTAAAATCCAGAAAATGGTTTTTTTTTTCGAATTTTCAAAGGAAAATGGACTTATAGTGTCAGTTGTATTTTTCTTACGCAGCTCCTTTGGACCGAGCTGGTCCCGCGTCGTGGCAGGGGGAAAAAGCCAGGGGCTTAGCCCGAGGGGGCTAAAAGCCTTAACATCATATAAAATGTGCATTTTATAGGATTTTCAATGTTTTCAAAGGGAAATCAAGTTTCGGACAAGGTCAAAAAGTGAGTTTTTAACCTTAGGGAATGGATTTTATGAAGGGATAAAGGGAAAACATATGTTTTTGTGGGGTTTTTATGGAAAAAAGGAAAATGGAGAATGATGTAAGTTGGAAGAAAGGGAGGGGAAAAAGGGGAATGCAGCATTATTTGACTTGGATTTTTGTAGGATATCATAGGTTTGAAGAAGGAAACAGCTGTGAAGATTAACCAGAAACATGAGTTTCATCAAAAAGACTTCAACCACCAACAATTTCAGGACTGAATTTGTTTCTTGAAGGCTGCAAAGAATATTTAGCCACCAGCTGATATGAAATAAAAACATGGGCGGCTAACAGTGGCTCCACTTGGGGATGGTGCCTTCTTGAAGGCATCAAGAATTCAGACTTGATTTCTCTGGGATGCTGACTGGTGCCTGATCCATTATTTGCTCTGGGATGCTGACCATATGCCTCATCCTTTGAATTTCTCTTGCTTTGCTCTGAAAAATAATATCATTCATGAAAGAAACATGAACTTCATCAATACAACTTCTACCTACCCAATCCTACTGATCTAACATTTTTTCTTCATCAAAGTGCACTTGGACTAGCAAAATCTTTTCACAACATTTTATTCTTTTGAAAGCATAAAAACTAATCTAATTCTACTCCTTATTTCTCCATGAACTCAGATTAAATATTTGAGCTCAAATATTTCTCTACCTAATCTACTGTCTGGTGGGTTTAAACTGTCCATCAGACTTTCATTCTCTAAATTCTAAAACAGAAATTTTAAAACAACCTAGTCAAGATTAAGTTGTTTGACTATTTGTGATTTATGGCAAAATAAAAAGCTGCACATAGACTATTTATTTGTAGGAAATCAAAAACAAAAAGGGAAGGCTTAAGATCTGAAAGTTGAGCACTTCCTTTATCCTTTTCACAACTCTGTTTTTGCTTTTTCTTTGAGCTCTTCTGGTTCAGATTTTGAGCTGATTAGAACCAGATTTACATTTGTTTGACTCAGAAAATAAAACAGTTTTGATTCATCATCTATTTGGAAACTTTGGTTCAGATTTTGAGTTTATTTGAACCTTCAATTTCTATCCTAATTTATCTACCACTAAGCCAAGATTGAACAGTTTGGAAAATCACATTCGCTATCCTATCAGCAGAAAAATTCAAAAGCTAATTAGTCAATATTAGGCTGTTTGACTAACTAGAAGTGTGTTTTGCAGGAGTGGCATTTGAGCTTGCACACTTTCAGATTTGTTTCTCTTTTTCTTGGCATGGGGCCTTGCCTTTCTTGTTTTCATTTCTGCCCTCTTTTCTTTCTTTCTTTTTCTTTTTTTTCTTTTTCTTTTTTTTTTGTATTTTTTTATTTTTGATAACTTTGAATGCAATGGTGGATGAAATATTTATAATGTAACAAATACAAAAAGGCTTCAAAACATAAAATGGATCAAGAGAGGTAATGCTTAATCATCCTGCCATTGACAGGACCCCCAAAAAATTATGTTCCATCCAACTCCTGTAAGAAAAAAGCATTATAACCAGCAACTGAATGAATAGAGTAAGGGCCAAGCCATAGATGATCAAATTTTCCATGCTTTCCCTTGTCTTCCCTTCTTGAGTCCCACTTCAAAACTTTGTCCCCAACATTAAAATTACTAGCCTTGGTTCTCCTGTCAAATATCTTTTTAATGATGTCTTGTTTCTGCAATGCTTTGTTATACACTTCCTCCCTGGTCTGCTGAAGATGAATGGTTTGATTTATTCGTCTGGTCATGTCATTTTCTTCAGTCTACAACTCTTGAATCAACTTCATAACTGGTACACCAAGACTATTAGGAAAAATTGCATCTGTACCATACACTAGCTGGAAAGGTCACATACCAATAGATTTTTTCAAAGTTAATCTGTCAACCCAAAGTGCATGAACCAGCTTTGTATGCCAATACTTTTTGTTTTCCTCCAACAGTTTTTTGATTATATTCACTAAGCTCTTGTTGGAAGATTCTGCAAGTCCATTACCCTGAGGGTAATAGGCTGTGGAATGCCCCAATGTTATCTGATATCTATGACAGAAGTAAATCATTTTCTTTGATCCAAATGCAGTTGCATTATCTGTGATGATCTTGGTAGGACAGCCAAACCTGGAAAGAATGTTAGTTTCCATGAATTTTATGATAACTGAATCATTGGCCTACCTACAAGGGATGGCTTCTATCCACTTAGTAAAATAGTTTGTGGCAGTAAGAATCCACCTATGCTGGGCAGAAGATGGTGGATGGATTTCTCCTATGAAGTCAAGTCCCCACTGTTGAAAAGGAGCTTCAACAGTGATTGGATGCAAAGGCAGAGGTAGCAGTTTTCTTTTGCCCTCAAATAATTGGCATTTATGGCAAGTAGTGGTCATCTTGTGTACATTAGGAAAAAGAGTAGGCCAATAGAAACCAGCCCTCAAAATTTTGTTGGCTGTTGACTTCCAGTATAAATGACCTCCACACTCTCCTTCATGGAATTCCTGCTTAATCTTCTCTGCATCAAACTCAGGAAAACATTTAAGCAATATACCACTTGCATTTTTCCAATAAATACATTTATCAATAATGCAATAGTTTACAGCTTTTAGCTTTAAGAACCTTGCCTTTGTTTTTGATAAACCAGGAGGTGCATTTAAATTAAGCAAAACATAGACAATATCGGCATACCAAGGAGAATTCATAAAATGGTTTTCAACAATGGGAGTTGAGAAATCCTCTTGGTTATCCAAAGCATTAATCATATCAATATCAAGAACTTCACAATTTGATTCAGCCATTAATCTAGCTAGACCTTGGCCTTTGATGAGTTTAGTGGGTTTTATCTCTAAATCATATTCAAGGATAACAGCAATCCACTTACCTCTCTTACCATCTGGGTCCTGTGTTAGAATGTCTTTAACAACTGAGTTTGGGACAAAGGCAATAATGTGTGAGTGAAGGATGTATACCCTAAAGTCTTTCAATGCTTTCACCAAAGCAAAAGCTTGCTTTTCCATAATGTTATACTTCAAAGGGGCATCCCTCAATGCCTTGCTAAAGAATTCAATAGGCTTCTCTTGTCCTTGTGGGTTTTTTTGTAAAAGGACAGCAGCTATGGTATGTTCTGATGCAAACGAGAAGATATAAAAATCTTTTGAAAAATCAGGGCTTATGAGAACCGGTGTTTTGGTTAATGCTTGTTTTACCAGTTCAAAGGATGTCTTTGCTTCCAAGGTCCATTTCACCCCTTGCTCCTTCTTCAGCATATTTGTGATATTCCTAAGGAGCTCAGCTAAGTTGGGGATGAACCTTCTCAGAAAGTTGATCTTTCCAATGAAAGACTGCAACTCTTTGATGTTTCGAGGATGAGAGATTTGCAATATGGCCTCAATCCTCTTTGGATCTATCTTTATACCCTCTTCTAAAATAATGTGCCCAAGAAGTTTACCTTCTTGGAGACCAAATAGTGTCTTCTTAGGGTTCAAAGATATCCCAAATTTTCTGCACTTCTCGAAAACTTTCCTCAAATGTTCTAAGTGTTCTTCATATGTTTTTGAAAACACAGTGACATCATCAAGATAGATAATGATGAAGAAGCCCAATTCTTCCAAGAATGCTATGTCCATGGCTCTTTGAAAGGTTGCTCCAGCATTCATTAGACCAAAGGGCATTTTCACATACATGAAGGTGCCCCAGGGTGTAGTAAAGGTTGTCTTTAATTGATCAGCAGGGTAAACCAAGATCTGATTGTACCCCGAATAGCCATCCAGCAAAGAAATTCTTCTAGACCCTACCACCCTTTGTAAAATATGATCCATCTTTGGTAAAGGGTAGTTGTCTTTTAATGAAGCTTTGTTTAAGTCTCTAAAGTCTATACAAAGCCTGATTTCTCCAGTTTTCTTCCTAATAGACAACAGATTAGATACCCACTCAGAATATCTAATAGGGACAATAATACCAGCGTCATACATCTTCATGATTTCCTTCTTAACCAAAGGCAGTTGGACAGGGTTTATTCTGCGCAGCTTCTGTTTGAATGGTTTTTGGTTTTATTTAAGAGGGATTTTGTGTTGTATTATTTCAGTTTCATAGGACTTAAGATCTTCGTAACTCCATGCGAAAACATCAGAAAATTCTTTAAACGGCTCTATATATTTGAGTTTAATATGAGCTGGTAAAGTTTTGGACAGTTTGATCATTCTCGGTTTCTCTGCACTGCCTATGTTGCATTCCTCCACTTCAGTGTCTACAGGTTCCAGTTTAGGATTTTTGGCTACATCTTTGAGATCAAACAACTCTTCCAAAGGTGTTATACCAGCTAGCAAACTTTCATTTTCAGAATGTAGAGTTTCTAATTCCTCTGTTTCTGATTCTGCACTCAATTCTATTTCGTTTCTAAGTTTGCTAGTCTAAAGGTTAATGTTGACAAGCTCAGGAGAAGGCTCTTCCTCACCAAGAAAATTTTCTTCACTGCAGTTTGTATCATAGTCTGAATCTGAACTATGCAGTTCAAATTCATTTCTGAATTGCATGAAGTCTTCTATTTGTTTATCTCCGTCAAACACCTGCCAATATTTTTTATTATCAGGCACAGCTGGTCTAAATTTTATTTGAGGTGAACAATCATCGATCTGATATGGCGTTAAACATGTCCTAGCTGCAAAGGCCAAATTGTGGGCTATAAGATATCTTTTTCTCGGGACAAAACTCAGTGTGGAGCTCTCAAATGTTTTCAAAAGATCCATGACATCATTCTGATAGGCCCTAAGTCTGGGATGATTTGCATTGTAGTCCCCATTGACTTGCCTAATTATTAACTCAGAATCCCCATCCACATTTATCTTTCTGGCTCCTAACTTCTTCAAGAGATGCAAGCCTAAGAAAAGGGATTCATATTCTGCTATGTTGTTTGAACACTAAAAGTTTAATTTGCAAGAAATACATTCTGTGTGCTTGATTTTAGTGTTAGTAATCCAGACACCTACACCAGCGTTCGTTCTAGTGCATGACCCATCAAAATACATAGTCCAGAGAGGATCATCTTTAGTTTTATCAGTTTGGTGAATTTCCTTTGTATGATTTGATTCCTCAAGTTTTTCATCGGGTTGAGGATTGCTCTCTTGACTGTCAAGATTTAAGTTTAATGGATTGATGATTTGTAGTTCAAGACCTGTGCTTGGTTTTCTAAGGTTTTCGAGTACAACAAACTGCTTTGACACTTCAGTGTTGTATTCCTCTTCCTTCGTTTCAGCCACTGATCCTGTTAAAGTGATTTGTTCTGTGGGGGTTTCATAATTAAGCATGACGAAAGAATCGAGGCCTGTACTCATGGAATACAGAGGGGAGTTTTGAGGTCTGTCTGGACTTGTAACTGTGTATTGCATATGAGACTCCCTGTAAAGTCTTCTGGTCTGATTGAAAACAGGGATAGTTGCATAGGTCATGTCCATCTGCATAGTCCCCTGTAACTTAGTCCCCCAAGATCTTGATAAAAGCATTCCATATGTTGGGGGTACATCAGCCACAACAACATCCATAACTAAGCATTTGGCTGGAATCTGGGCTAAGTTAACACAAAGGTCTTTGATCAATCCTAGACATTTAACTCTGCTTGAGTCCAAGGAGTACAGGTCTTTGTAAGGTCTAGTAATTTCAAGACCCATGCTTTCCATTACAGCTTTTGGCATTAAATTATGGGAAGCGCCTGAGTCATGCATAGCATTGTGTAGAATTTTGTCATGAATGTTCAAACTTACATAAAAGGGAGGGACAGACCCCTCTTGGAATTTACCTTCAATATTTGGACCAAAAATCAGCTCTGGTTGGTCATCATTAATATTGAGAGTATCCTCATTTTCCTCTATGTTTAAAGCCTTTAAAATTTGGGTTTTATATACATGATGGGCAGCTAACTCAGTCAAGGGAACAGCAATTTTGATTTTTGAGATTTCCTGTTCCAGACTGAAAGGAATTTGATTTTTTAAGGTGTTGGTTTCAGCCTTGTTTATTGCCACTTTATCAGCAACAACAGCTTGCTGCTTTGCTTTATTTACATTTGATACAGTTGTTTTAACAGGAGTACTAGCCGAGGCGTTAGTACTGCTAATGTCTACACTCTGTTTTTCAAGATTTTTGAGTGTCTTTCTCTTTACCTTTACCGGAATTATCAGCCATTGTTTTGTCTTTTTGTTTGACTGTCTTAGGCTTGGTTGTAGTGCTGCTTTGAGAAGATTTGTCAGAGGTTTTGTTGTTGGGGGTTTTTTGACTCGATCCACTTCTGAGTTCATATTCTTTTGAAGGTTCTGTCATGGCATTCTCCATGTCTTGATAATGATTTTCATTATCATCTCTTTTGTCATCATAAGGTGTGTAAAGACCTTGTTTTCTATCATAATGAACCTCAAAGTTATCATCATCTACCCCAAATAGGTTGATATTAGCTTCCTCTGTCATTTGATCGGATTCCTCAACCTCACTTACATATTTTTAATGAAAGGGGGGAGTGATCTACTGATCATCTTCCCTTGGTCTGTTTAGAGGTTGGTTCCTTCTCATATTCTGATTCTGGTTGTGGTTTCTGTTTTGAGGAGCATTTTGATTTTGACTTGCTTGTGCTCTCTCAAGAAGTCTCATTTTCTTCATCATTTCTTCCATCATTCTTTCCATTTTTTAGCTTGAGGTAGTAGGGGTGGATTCCTCTCTAAAATATACTCTCTTTTCAGCTTTCATCCTTGCCCTCTTCTCCATAAGGTTTACTTCCACAGAAAGAGCACCTCTTTGCATATCTTCAAGGGTTGCAAAATCTCTTTCTCTTAATGAATAGGTCATATCAGCATCAAACCCTTCAGGAAACTTTTTTAAAGCTGAACCTTGTGGAGGTTTTAATTCTGGGGAAAGCGCATTATACACACTGTTAAATCTGGTACAATAAGCATGTACACTTTCCCCTGGGTTCCTATGGAGATTGTTATAGTCAGCAAGAACTTGTAGAGGGTTCTTCCTTACCTCCCATTTGTTTAAGAATGTTTGATGGAAGCCTTGGAGATCATTAATACTATGGGGGGCTAAACCTTTAAACCATTTCCTTGCTTCTCCCCCCAGACTTTGAGCAAACAATCTGAGTTTGACAGAATCATCATCAATTTCATTTCTTTCAAAGCAGTCATTCATCTTGTCCACATGTTGTGATGCTTTTGTAGTATTGCTAGCATCATATAATGGAATTTTGGACTGATAGTCCTATGGAAGATTGACTAATGGTACAGGAAGGACTAAGGGAGCATACCATGCTCCCATGATATGTGGTGGGGGTGGATTGACAAGAGGTGCGGTGGGCTGAAATGAAGTGGTTTGAACAGTGGATGAAGGATGAACAAAGGTGGATGGAACAGCGGTAGATTCCTGAGCTGATCTTGGATGAGAGACACCTAAGTTAAGAAGAAAATTTAAATCAGGAGGTGTTGTTTCCCTGCCACCAAGATGTTCGCTTGTTTCAGGAGATGAAAGTGAAGTCTCGGAATCTAGCTGATCTAAATCACTAAATGACCTAGTCCTAAATGGGTTTAATAAGTCAGTTTGTGATTTTTGTAGAGCCGAAATATTTTCAGGGACTGAATTGGCTCTTATGTGAGATCTGAAAATAGTTGAGGATTCTATCTTAGGAGACTTCCTAAGGATACTTTCTGGGTTATCAACTATCTCAGGTGGATCAGGGTCAGGGTAGGCTCTAGTGTGAATTTTTCTAGGAGCCACTATGTTTTGTTTTTCGACCCAAATAAATTAGACAAGTTCAACCAGATATGACAATCTCTGAGAGGTTAACTAGTCTGTTAATGCAAATTTCAATCCCACAGTCCTCTACCTGAGTTTGAAGGATATTATAATGATAAGGGTTCTTCCCAGTGGAGTCTTAAGGTCTGTTCAGGATTGTGGAGTCGCCAGGTGGAAATTTCAGAGTGTTTTCAAAGAGATACACTGTCCACCACAGTGCTTGTGAAACATCCTTTTTCAAGGGTATCCCGAAACACAACAAACTCTAAACAGAGATTGACTGGGAGAGCATTCACCAGATATGTCACCTCTAAAAGAGGATGAGATCCGGAGGCTACCTGGCCCTTTCCAGACTCTATCTAAGAGTATGAAATAAAACACATCCAATGGTAAGTGAAATGTAAGAGCAAGTGTTTTACTACCAATCTGAGATGTTTTTGGTGTTTTCTGAGTTATTTTTATTTGTGGTTTCTAAGAATGTCCTAACTTTGTTTCAAAACTTAGCTAGGATTAAGAGACAAAGCCAGTGTACTCTTATGGCTAAGCTAGCTGATTTTCCAAGGTTAGATAACACTTTAAACGAATCCTAGGATTGACCTAGATTGTCACTGATTCAAAACAAGTTTCATCATGATTACCATTTCTTGGTAGTGCTTGGAAAGGCTGCTTTTTACTCATAAGGTTTTATAAAGAAATTCCGGGTTCAGGTTCCCCAGTGGAGTCGCCAGAAATGTTAGGTCTCTGTAATAAGCAAGATTGGAAAAAAGTCTGATCACAGAGTTAACATCGTTTCATCCAACTTTGGGACTCTAGGATCTAGCCCTCCTGAATCTGGAGAGGGATCTCTCCAATATGTACAAAGATGGATTTGTCTTTGAAAAGCTTAAAGTGATGATATTAGGCTATTTATGATGATCAAGGATTTGTTTTGTTTTTGGATGGTTGAACATGATTACTGCCTGAGGCGGAAAGATCTATATGCAAATAGGTTCAAAAGTGAGAAGTTTCAAGCAACAAGAGTAAGCTTTAGCTAAGATGAAATATGATGGCAGGTTTTCAGTCCATTGGGCTATGGAGTCATAAGAGGATTTAATTGAAGCAAATCAGGTTCAAGAGTGGTCTATGGGGCAATTCATCTATGCCTAAGGATATCTTTAAGGTTTGATTTATGGAATGGAGTGATACATTAAGAGGGGAAAATAAACAGATGCAGAACAAAGAGCAGCCTAGGATCTGGTAAGTACTTTGAAACTATCCAGCCTTTGACCAGGCACTTAAGAAAGACATGAAAGAAAACTAGGATCTGGTAAGTACTTTGAAACTAGCCAGCCTTTGATACACTTCCAATAGAAAACATATGAAAAACAAAGGGAAACTTGAAGGCAACCTTTGGAGTAGAGACTAACGGGTCGGGCTCACCACAAATCCTCTCCTAACTCTTCTTTACTTGGTTGCTTTCAGGACAATCACAAAGATGACACAGAATGGCCTAAGATCTGATAAGTACTTTGAAACTAGTCAGCTTTTAACACATCCTAAGGGAAACGATCAAATAGTTGAGAAAATAAGAAAGGGACTCAGGGCTAACCTTAATTTCCTTAGTTCATCTTCACACAAAATATATTGAAAGTAACATTTGAAAATAACATTCATTCAAGGAAATAAGACGAGGGAACGCCAGCATTCTTATGCCTAAAATGAATTAAATCATTTTCAAATAACACAGTGGAAAGAAAACATTTAAATAAATATTTCTCGGCCAGAGAAGGTTACTAGTATACAGCAGGTCCTAACCCTGTTTAAACTGTTCTTTATAGTGGAAAATGAAACAAAATGAAAACAGAAATAAAACAACAAGTTGCAATGAGAATAACATCACCGTCAACATAGATCAGGATCCCATAAATCAGCTTGTATTGATGCTCCAAACCAGTTACAATCTTCAAATCCAGTGTTTTAATTCATCTCTCTTCACAACCTAACCTATCTGTTACAAGCAGAGCTCCAAGAGCCAGTGAAATCCTATCTACAATCAAGAGTCTTTAGCTCAGTTACAATTACAATGCTTCAGCAATTACATTAACAACCAACCCCTCACTCATCTTCTACTGAAGTATTTATAGAAAGATGAGGAGGTGAGATCTGATGAAAATATCTCAAATACAATTAATGTAGAATTAATGTCTTCTTGGCCTTTGGGGGCTCAAATGAAGAGACTGTACAGGTGTTTCACTGCATTAACTGATTTACACTTACGATTCAAGCTCGGTCGGAGATTTTGTTGACATTTATGGCTCTGTGTGATGATAGGGTTACTCTACCGACCTATTTTCATTAAATCCTTCGCAGAGATAACTCTTTGGCTGCTTTTAAGGCAAAATATCTGACTTTGATCAATAAATTCGGTTCTTGATTGAATCCTTTGAGGCACAGGTGGCACTTTAGCTGCTTGGAGGAATGAATCTATGTCTTTTGGTGGCGGTGGAGGGTTTCCTGATGAAACACTTTAGGTTTTCCTTCAATCTGTGTTTTAGAGCAGGGATTAGGTGTTTGATAACTATCTTAGCCTTAATCCCCACAAATCTGTCCACCTATGTTGTGTTCTGGTTCATTTTTGTCTTCTACCACTGATACTCTTTCTCTGCCTCGGTTTTTCATGATTTTCTTCTTGTGCAGGGCTGCATAGGGCATGTAAGGCATTGATGCCTGTGAAGACATCAATGAGACGTGAAAAACTGACTCTATGAGCAATTTCCTCAGAGGAATCGAACAAGGGAGGGTCGTCACCCTTCTTCTCTAAATCTTCCTTAAAAAACGTGAACAAATAGTTTAAACCCTGCAAAATGCAAAAACACGTTAATTATCCGATTTTGTAGGTCAATCTACTTTGGGGACTGTGCGGAGGAGCGTGGGCTGTTGGATGGCATCATCCAACGGCCAGGATCAAATCTGGGTGATTGATGGTGGAGGACGAATCTGAGCCGTCGATCGCGCGATGATCGACGGTCGGGATCGGGCAACGGAGAGTCAGCGGGAAAATGTTGACTGGGCGATGGAATCAGGAAACTGAATATGAGCTGTCGATCTGCAGAGATCGACGGCGGAGATTGAATCTCGGTCGCGCGATGACTGTGTTAACGTGCGCGCATGTTGGTTAAAGGTCGAGCAGGTCAGAAGATCGACAGCCGTCGGATGGGAGGGCCCAGATCGGACGGTGGAGGTGGATTCCGCTGCGTGGTTATGGTATGAAGATTAACGCGCGAAATGATTTGGTGGCGTGGTGGTTTTGGAACAGTGTCGGGGACACGTGTCGGCCAGCGTATGGAATCGCTGGCCGACGGGAAAAAACCACCAACCGGCGGAGGGTGGTGCGAAATGAAACCGACGGTTTTTTGGAATCAGCGCGGGAAAAGGGGGGTCCACCAGGCAAGCTGCGTTCCGCTCCGTCAGATCTGTGGAGTAGATCGAAGGCCTAGGTTGAGTCGCGCAGTAAACCACGTGACTTTAATATTTCACGTTAAAACTTTATAAAATGGGTTTTTTTTTCGAATTTTCAAAGGAAAATGGACGGAGAAAGGTTGTATTTTCGGTTTAGCGCCTAAGGACTGAGCAGTTGGTCCCGGCGCTCGGGTATATGGGGGAAAAAGCCAGGGGCTTAGCTCGAGGGGGCTAAAAGCCTTAACATCATATAAAATATGCATTTTATAGGATTTTCAATGTTTTCAAAGGGAAATCAAGGTTCGGACAAGGTCAAAAAGTGAGTTTTTAACCTTAGGGAATGGATTTTATGAAGGGATAAAGGGAAAACATATGTTTTTGTGGGGTTTTTATGGAAAAAAGGAAAATGGAGAATGATGTAAGTTGGAAGAAAGGGAGGGGAAAAAGGGGAATGCAACAGTATTTGACTTGGATTTTTGTAGGATATTAGAGGTTTGAAGAAGGAAACAGCTGTGAAGATTAACCAGAAACATGAGTTTCATCAAAAAGACTTCAAGCACCAACAATTTCAGGACTGAATTTGTTTCTTGAAGGCTGCAAAGAATATTTAGCCACCAGCTGATATGAAATAAAAACATGGGCGGCTAACACATCCATCTCCTGAAGTAGATAAGTATTCTTGCCATGGTATGCATCTACTATGAATGGTCCCTTCTAGATGTTTTCAAACTTTCCAGATGTTTTCAAAATCTTCCAAAAACCCTTCGTTAGAAAACAAAGTAGTTTAGGCATTTTTGTAGCGTGGCTTCGTAGCAAATTAATTTATGCCTTTTCATCCATCTCCCTACCACCTTTGCTAGACAAAAACTCTTTTATGCCAAAATATCTTAAAAACAGCCAACCTCCCTCCTTAATCCTTCACAAAACTGACTTTTGAAGAAAAATAGCATCTTCAGAAATTTCGTAGCGTTTTTCTGGCTTCAAGCCTAGAGAACGCTAAGAAACTACCTAATAAACCAGAAATTACATATTTTGTGACTTTCTTCAAAATTTGATCTTCTGAGCCAAAATTTAAGTTCTTTGCAATCCATGAACTTCATCAAACCTGTTTCAACTCAATCTTCAGTCTTTAGGAGTTTCATCTTCATTTACTATAGGTTGGCCTATAGGTTCTTCAACCACTTTCATCCTCGGCCCTTTCTTCTCCAACTCAAATTGAATCATGTCCAGCTACTCCTGAAGGTCTTCCACTTGATCCTTTAATGCTCTGTTTTTAGATTGCAATTTTTCCTACTTTATACATGTTTTTCGAATGTAGATTCTGGACAGCTGGAGATGGTTTTCAAAAAACCAAGAGAGGTTTTTCTTCATAACATTCTAATTTACAAAAACATACTCTCGTTTTGCAACAGCTATCAAGGACATGGAGAATTCTTTTGACACAGCTATAATTGTAATTTCTGATATCAGTAATAGGCAGAAAATGAGTTTTCTTGATTTACCTGAGATTCTTGATGTGTTTCAATGGGTTTATGTGTCTCTTTTATATCTTGCTTCTAGTAGTATTGATGCTAAATTACTCAGAATTCATATCATATATGCTCTGACTTCATTTTATCATTGATTCACTGATTATTCTCATGTGTTAGTGTTGTTCTATCATTGAAATAGGAAAAGCCTCAACTTCCATTAGTAGGAATGCTTATCACTGATTTCCTTTTACTGACTCCATGAGCCCAATGGTAGTTGAATCTTCCTCATTTTTCACTTGAAATCACATACACTAAAACACTCACAGAGTTAGCCATTTGTTTTAAGACCTAATTGATTAAATCCTTTGATAAGTTGAGAGAGCCCTCTCAGGCTGAAGAGGCTAATCCTCAGTCAAAAGTGGTCTGAAATAGTTACTCCAAGTTGACCACTGAAGCAGCCCAACAGGACACAATTTGGTGATAACACTCTCCATAATCTCTATGAACTTTGCAATTAATCTCCACTCCCTCCATCATGTGTGCATTTAATGCACCACTTCCTCCATCACTGCATCATCAATGCTCTATGGTCTCACTTTTATTACTCCACTATATCCATCATCCTCCTCATTATCTCTCCATAATCTCCACTCTTCCTTCATTAATGAGCTGTTGCAGTACTCCATGATGTTGATCTACTATCTACTAATCCACATTCACACAACAAAAGTGGATTTTTTTCATCTATGGGGTTTGTGGGTGCCTCCACCCTTTTATTTACTTAATTAATTGAGAAAATTAAGAACTCTAATATCCCAATTAACTTATGGAAAATTAGGAATATTACACTCGATCATACTTAAAACACGGTTCATAACACGTTATTGGCATAGACTTGAAGAAGTTCAAGCCTAGCACTATTTGAACCCTATTTTCTAGGTGATTCGCAATGCAAGCGATCAGAAAATTTGTAACAAAGTTGCTAAATGAAGCCCCGAGTAGCTAAAATTTTGAATATGGGCATATGAAACTTGAGACAGTCCCTTTCCATATGCACATTTAACAGTTTTTTCTCTCTTTTTATTCTACTAAAACACATGTCAAATGCATTTAGAAAAGTTGACAGCATCCTATCCATAGATAAAACAATCCTCCATTTATAGTCAAACTCGAAAATTGTAGGACAATAGCAGCATATGTTTAATAGTGCTTAAAATTTTTGTGGCAATGGGTAATTCACGAGGGTACAACGTAAAACAAGTAAAGAAAGAAACATCAAAGTACATATGCAGACCCGACAAGCTTGAATGACCTAGTTCACAGTGCACACACTTTATCTCGACATTATGGTGTCATGCATGGAATTTAAAGGGAATTCTCTCTTATTTGCACAATATTGTGAGTGGTTATAGTGTTTCAAAGGTTCCAAAAGAGTATATTGGCAATGTTGAAAAATTATAACAAGAAATATAAATTATGTAATTATTTGGGTAAATCTATTTTGTTGTTTAATTAGTTTCTATAACGAAAGGGAGTTATGTAACGAAATATCCCATATTAATTGGTGATTTCTCGAAAGGCTTGGAACTTGGAGAAAACATTCTTGAGAAATAATATTTCTAATCCCTTGCCCCTTGGAGGTTTTCTTAACACACTTTCAGGGTTTTACCATGTAATTTTTTGTTAATTTGTGTGTGATTTCATTTTCTCAATTTTATGCATTTATTTCTTGTTCGAATGATTAATGACTTTGAAAATCAACAAGTGGTATTAGAGCGAGTTGTGAGGGCCATGAGGAAAAATACGCTCAATGGGTTGTGAGGGTTGTAGCCGTGAGAGAGACAAGTCGCACCGTGAAATTTTTTCAATGAGAAAGGAAAACAAAATCCAAGGAGGCCATATTCCTAGAGGTCATGATGTTGTACGTCTGTGCTACAAAGGAGAGATTGTGAGGCAATTTGTCTGAGCTATGATTCCACGAAACCACTTATCAATCCCTCCATCGGTTCCTACCTATATGAGCCACCAGTTAGTGTGGAGCCAACAAGTCATAATCTTGGTCGTGCCATTAGCAAAGTCGTCAGAGAGAACCAAGACCATCCCTCGTGTTTTGAAACCAATGTTTGTTTCAAGTCTTGAGCCCCTCTTGCCACTTTCAAAGAGAAATTATTTGTTTCTTAGAAGTCCGAGGAAAAGAAGAACCGTCGGTGAGAGGGGATTCCTGTCGTCACCCTGCTACCACCGCCAGAGAGAAAGGGACCTATGTCGGATGAAAAGAGGTGAGGAGAAGAGCCACGCTGATAAAATATAGTCGTTGCAGAGACACGAGGACTAAAGAGTCCATAGAAAATTCAGTTTTTTGTGGGTGTGAACATTTGCAATCAAATTAAC
The DNA here is from genome assembly GCA_034641835.2 of Pinus albicaulis. Classification (NCBI taxonomy): domain Eukaryota; kingdom Viridiplantae; phylum Streptophyta; class Pinopsida; order Pinales; family Pinaceae; genus Pinus; species Pinus albicaulis. The sequence continues at coordinate 1,999,380,922 of CM076575.1, read as the reverse complement.
TTATTTGAAAGTTGATTCTGATTCCAAACATCAACAAGCATCAAAATACTTTGGGGAGCGAATGTCGAGTAATTTTTTAATTCTTCTGGAGCTTTCTAAGTTCTGAAGTTTTGTTGAAGGTTGTTCTTTTGAAGAAATTTTTTAACTTTGTCAAAGGAAGTGGAGTATTTTGTCTTTTAATAAACATAAAACAATTTTTTTTGGTATCAATAGAGAGGTGAAACCCTAGTTGAAAATTTCAAATAAGAAAACAGGAAGTTTATTACAGGAAAAAACCATGGCAAGAAATTTATTACATGTAAGAAGGAAATATTTAGTATAAAAATTTCTAAAATAACTGAGTCATTAAATTATTTATTTATTTTAAGGAGTCTTTGTAAAAAGAAATGGCTAAAATGACTAATGCTAGATTTGAGGTGGAGAAGTTCACAGGTAAAAACAATTTTTCATTGCGGAAACTCAAAATAAGACATTTGATGGTGCAATAAGAGTTGCGCAAAGCTTTAGATGGGGTGAAGAAGAAACTTGCTAGCATGACAGATTTGGATTGGGAGGACTTGGATGCTTGATCTCTCAATACCATCAGGTTGTGCCTGGAAGATGAAGTTCTCTTCAATATTGTTGAATAAACCTCAGTAATAGGTTTGTGGGGGAACTTGGAAACATTGCATATGACCAAATCTTTAACCAACAGAATTTATTTCAAGAGGAAACTATATAGCCTTTGGATGAAGGAGGGTACTAAAATTGCAAAACGCTTAAATATTTTTATTACACTTATTTTCCAATTGTATAATATGGAAGTTAAATTTCTTGAAGAAGACAAAGCTATCACCTTGTTGTGTTCTTTTCCCAAATCTTGGTACCACTTTGTAACTTCTATCAGTTTGAGAACAACCGAATGTTTGGAATTTGATTCAATTGTGGGAGCTTTGTTATCTGAAGAAGTACGGAGGAATTCTAACATTGAAACTTTCACACTAGAAGCCATGGTAGCGAGAGGTTGGTCCAATGAAATAGGGGATAAAGCAAGGAGTTATTCCAGATTAAAATCAAAGTGAAAGAAGTGTAAATCCAAATGTTGGTACTACAACAAAATAGGACACCTCAAGAAAGATCATTGGAAAAGAAAGGAGTTCATTGAAAACCAAAAGAAGGAAGAAAATCAAGTTGATTCAGGTATGATTGATGAATTTTTATCTGATGAATTATGTATGGTAGATGAAGCTTTACCTATTTGCATTGTCTCTCAAAATTGTTAAAATTGGTTCTTAGACTCTGGTGCTTCTCATCACATGAGTCCGCACAAAAATTGGTTTACTTCATATGAATCTGTGAATGGTTTTCCTGTGTTTATGGGTAATAATGTATGTTTTAAGACTATTGGGATGGAAAATGTCAAAATTAAAATGTATGATGATATAGTTAGAACATTAACTAATGTCAGACATGTACTTGAGTTGATATAAAATTTGATTTCTTTGGGAGTATTAGACTCAAAAGGTTACAACTTTATAAGTCAAAATGGAGTGCTGAAAGTTTCAAAAGGTGCCCTAGTTGTTATGAAGGCAGAGAAGATAGGAAACCTTTACAGACTCAAAGGAAGTACTCAGGTTAGTGAAGAAGAAACTATATCTGAGAAGGAAAAAGAAGGTACTCGCCTATGGCATTAACAGTTGGGTCACATGAGCGAGAAGGGTCTTCAGGTACTGATGAATCGCAAATTGCTTCATGATTTGAAATCCTTGAGGCTGGATTTTTGTAAACATTGTGTATATGGAAAATAACGTAAACAGAAATTTAAAACTAGAAGTCATAATAGTGAAGGAATTTCATATTATATTCATTCTGATATTTGGGAACCATCTCGTACTGTATATTATGGAGATGCATTATACTTATTAACATTTATTGATGATTTCTCCAAGAAAGTATGGCTCTATATGTTAAAAATAAAAGTTTATATATTTAATTTTTTTTAACAATTTAAATCTATGGTGGAAAAAAAAACAGTCAAATCAATTAAATGTTTAAGAACTGACAATGGCAGTGAATTCACTTCCTTATAATTTGAACAATATGGTAAGGATAAAGGGATCGTTAGACATAAAATTTTTGTTTATGCTCCTCAACAAAATGTTGTTGCTAAACATATGAATCAGACTCTTATGGAAAGAGACAGAAGCCTGATCAGCCATGCTAATCTACAAAAGGAGTTGTGGCCAGAAGCAGTATCTACTACTTTTTATTTGGTAGAAAAATCACCTTCAGTTGCCATTAATTGTAAAATTCTCGAATAATTTTGGCGGGTGAGTCTTGTGATTATTCACATTTAAGGATTTTTTGTTGTGATGTCTATGCTCTTATTCCAAATAGTTAGCATTCAAAGTTAGATCAAAAAACAAAATGTTATGTCCTTTTTGGGTATGATTATGCAATGAAAGCATACAGGTTGTGGGATCCTTCTTCATGTAATATAGTCATTAGTAGAGATGTAACATTTGATGAATCTTCTCTTCTAAAATTAGATGTTATAAAATTTGAACAGGAACAGGTATTGCCAAATCAACAAATTCAGTTGGAAGCTAAACATTTTCCAAAAATTTGAAAGGAAGGAGAGTCTTCTGAAGAAAAAGGTGAAGAAGATGCAAAGGAAACTGTAGAAGTTCTAGAACCAATTCAACAACCAATCACTCTAAGAAGGGATACAAGGGAAAGAAGAACACCCAAAAGGTATGGATATTCAGCCTAATATATTGCATTGATTGTTGAATATGGGGAACCTTCTTGTTATCAGTAAGCAGTGGATGATGCGGATAGCGAAAGATGGAAAGAGGCTATGGACGAAGAAATGGATTCCCTAGCCAAAAACAAAACCCGGGATCTTCTAGAACTTCTTGAATTGAGAATTTTTGTCGGATGCAAATGGGTCTTCCAATTGAAGCAAAATGTTAATGGAAGTATCGAAAGGTATAAGGAAAGACTGGTTGCAAAAGAGTATTCTCAAGTTGAAGGTATTGATTTTCATGAGATTTTTTCATCGGTCATAAAAATTGTTTCTATTCGTATTGTGTTAGCACTAACTGTGTTACTTGACCTTGAGTTAGAATAGTTAGATGTTAAAAAAAAAATTCTTCATGGTGACTTGGATGAAGAGATTTATATTGAACAATTTTAAGGTTTTGTACAAGGTTGCAACGAAAGGTTAGTTTGCAAGCTCAGAAAATATTTGTATGGCCTGAGGAAGTCTCCTAGGCAGTGGTACAAGAAGTTTGACTCCTTCATGGTGAGCTAGAACTTTACTAGAAGTGAGTATGATCATTGTGTATACTTTAAGAGTTTCAATGGCATATTCATTATCTTAGTCTTGTATGTTGATGATATGCTTATTGCAAATAAGAGCATGGACGAGATCAACAGGTTACAGGCTTTGCTCTCTAAGACATTTGATATGAAGGATCTTGGAGAGGAAAAACATATCTTGGGCATGGAGATCCATAGAGACAGAAAAAATGGAAAGTTTTGGTTATCACAATATAAGTATGTGGAGAAAGTACTTGAAAAATTTGGTATGAACAATGTGAAACTTTTTAATGCTCCATTAGCTTCCCATTTTAAGATTTCTTCGAGTTTGAGTCCTAAAATTGATGAAGAAAAGAAGTATATGTCTCGTGTACCATATGAAAATGTGGTAGGAAACTTAATGTATGTGATGGTATCTACAAGACCTGACATTTCACATGCAGTTGGAGTTGTCAGCAGGTTCATGGAAAATCTAGGAGAAGAACATTGGCGAGCAGTGCAATGTGTGCTTCGGTATTTGAAAGGCACAAGTGACCATTGCATCATCTTTAATGGTAGTGAAGGATTAGTCTACAGATATGTGGATGTTGATTATGTAGGTGATTTGGAAAAGAGGATATATACTACATGATATTTCTTTACTCTTTCAGGTGGAGAAATTAGCTGGATGTCAAAGCTTCAAGAAATTGTTTCTTTGTCCACTACTGAAGTAGAGTATATAGATGCTTCAGATGCCTGTAAAGAGGCAATATGGTCGAAATTTCTACTTGATGATATTGGAAGGAAGTGGGAGAAAGTGAATGTGTTATTTGACAGTAAGAGTGTTATTCATTTGGCTACAAATCCCGCTTATCATAGCAATACCAAGCACATTGATGTAAGGTACCATTTTGTGAGACATGTGATAAATGGTGGCAAAGTAGCTCTCAAGAAGGTCCATACACAGGAGAATCATGCAGACATATTCACGAAGCCAATTTTAGTAGAGAAGTTGTGATGGTATTTGGCTTCTCTTGGCTTGAAGAATACATGATGAATGGGCATGGGAAAGGCATTAGAAAATTTTTTGTCAAGATGGAGATTGTTGAAAAATGACAACAATTAATGTAAATGATGTAATTATTTGGGTAAATATATTTTACCATTTAGTCAATTTCTATAATGAAAGGGAGTTATGTAACAAATAGCTCATATTAATTGGTGATTTCCCGAGAGGCTTGTAACTTGGAGAAAACATTCTTCAGCAATAAGATTTCCAATACCTTTCCCCATGGAGGTTTCCTTGACACACTGTCAAGGTTTTACCATGTAATTCTGTGTTAATTTGTGTGTGATTTCAGTTTCTCAGTTTTATGCATTTCTTGCTTGTTGGAATGATTAATGACTCTGAAAACCAACATGAAAGTCTAACAGGTTATTCAAATTTGAGGATAGTCCAACATCACAATGATACACAACAACAATTTCAAAGGACTTACACACAACAATAAATTTATGCTTTAGTGCAAGAGAGGAAGAGCAGATTGTAAGACACTCTGTGGTAGAGTTGTTATGCGGGAATTATGCATTATAGATAAAGCATTCTTCCCTAGATGTAGTGCTCATGTCTTTATAGAAATAGGTTAAAGACTTTGCAACTACTTTTCCTAATAGTAAATAGACACACGAATAAATCAAAAGAACACTTGGAGTCCAAGTGCTTCCTATTCTCCTTATGTCACTCTTGTTGTAGCTTCCAAATACGAGCTAGATTTCAAAAATATTTCTGCAAAGATGAACATGTGAAATATAGTATCTGAGATGTCTATTCAAGTTATTCGGTTAAATCAATAAAACATGAACCATATGCATGAAATAAGAATTCATAATAATATGAAACGAAACATAAAGATACATATGTGGGAAAGTAAGCAGCAATCTTTATTAATGGATAGAAGGAGGTTACAACCCGGTCAGTTGATTTGAAGTGTGTCACCATCTCCTGTGACACCAACCTCATCACAATGCACATCTCTCCAGCAGCATGTCACTCAAATCAATTCCTCAATTGAAATTCCATCAGCATTTCTCTACTCAAATACTTCCTTCTCAAATAGTAAGATCTGTGCTCAATTTATAGAGGAGCTGAAGGTAGTTTTACAATCAATTACTTTCTAATAATAGGCAAGACATGTTCCCAGTCTCAGAGGTATCAAATGGACACATGGATTCGAATTTTGACACATGTGAACTCTTCTAGAAGGCACTGGCCAAGTGGAGATTCTGGAACAATGAGAATTTCACTCCCAATGTGACCAACACACCCTTGAATGTCAAGAAGTGCTTTGCAGAGCACCTTTGAGTGGGGTTACTTGCATATGAAACACACTTAGTCCATTTAGAGGTAGCGTTAGTGAGCTCTCATATGATATATTATAAACTTAAAATCTTGGAAACCATTGCAAATGAAAATCATGGATGATTTGTCTTGTTCTTTGTCTTAGGGCATGTAGCAACTAAAATGATAGGGAATGATAGACCCTATTCATTGGTTCTGGAGATGATGTCCAGTTAACCAGGTCATTGGGAATGGTGTCCAAATTGACCTATGACAATTTCCCCCTAAAGCATGAAGTCAGAATAATAATAACAATATTTTGATTGAGGTGCTTTACACTGTGATGGGCTGGAGATGAAGCGGAGTGGTGACCTGCATCAATATTACAATACATTACATCATGATATATCCTCTTGATAATAATTTCTGAGGTAAGGCATTCCCATGCTCAGCATATAAACTTTCTAATAACATTTACATAATTCAAAAATCCGTCTACATTGGAATGTTGCCCAATACAGACATGCCTACAGATATAGGCCCATGTTCGATGATATGTATGTAAGGTCACCATATAGATGATGTGTACAACAATCCTGAAATCGCAGCCTGGATGGTTGAAACTAGATCTGCGGTCTTCTTATCTCATTCACTCGACCATTCAGGTACAATTCTAAGCATGCGAATATATGATTTGTAGTCCAACATGGAAATACATCATTTGACTACCAGCCAATGATGTGAGCTTTTAACAAACACGATAGAACCATCATTTATGTCAACGGTCCTCAAGGTACTATAGTACATTTCGTAAGTCGTGAATAGATTATTTTATGTCGAACGCCAAACAAAATATTTCGGTCAAAAATCCAAAAGCGAGGATCTTGTTGATTTTGTAACAAGCCTCATGGTACTGGAATATAATGTTTCTAAGTGAACTTCTTGGATAATGATTTGTTGTCGATAGGAAGCCACCTTATTGTGAAACAAGAGTTACTGATTTCGAAGACAAAGGTATGACTTGATATAGCAATGTTCAGGGATGACTTTCATGAGAATGAAGGTTTATGAGTATTTCAAAAGGATGAGTATTCACTGGATGACTTCTCTTGAACACATCGGCGACACTGAGATAAGTTGGCAACATTGACCCAAAACTGAAGTGAAGGTATGATGAACCATAGGTATGAATGAACCGTCAAGAATATTACCCAACACAAATAGTCACGATGATGGAGTGAAGTGTCATGTTCAAGAGTGACCTGCTACCGTAAAAAAAGTTGTTCATTTTTCGAAATTTTCCTTGGTCATTTGTCAACCAGTACCTCTTTATTTTTTAACAAGCTTGAGGAGGATAGCATATGCTTGATCTATAATTCAACCCTTCGAGTGAACAATGTATCGCTATTTAATAATTTAACGAGTCTAACGATGAATGAAACTCGATCCTTTCCATGAGCGATAATTTAATCGCTATTTTATGTTTTTAACGAGCCTAACAACAGTGACAGCCTGGTCCTTTTTCATATTTAGAGAGTTTGAAAAAGACGACGAAAAGAAAACTTCATAATTACTTTTTCGTAAAGTTGTCGCTCAAATTCGAAAAAGTGTAAAATAATATCTCAGAGAACCTCTTTAGTCATGTTTGACCAAGATATTCATTTTTTGTAAATAATCTATCTCCGTCCGAAAAAGGGTTAAACTTATACTAAGTGGATATCAATTCATTTACTTTTACGAGCTCGAAAAGACAGTGCTCGAAAATCTTTTCACCTTATCAAAGTCTGAAAAGAGCTGAAAGAAGACTCCAAGGGTTCCTTTTTCGTTGTTATCAAAGCTCTAAAAAGAGATAAAAGTGTGCTTCAAATCCTTTTTTGTTTTTAACAAAGCTCGAAAAATAAGGATAAAAACTATGCTTTGTGGTCAAATCATTCTTGAAATAAATTTGCACGACTAATATGTTCATCAATTGTAAAACCTATTCAGAACAACATCAAATGGATTAAAAATACCTGTTTCATGATAAAAATATAATAAAACCATAGTCATAGAAATAAATATTCATTGCAAACAATTAAATGACTAAATAAAAAGAGTTTTACTATTCATTTTTACCATTCACTGGTTACCATTTGCATTTTGGAGCTCTGAACCTATTTTTGCCCCCGACCTTCAATAGTTAATTGGGTGCAATTAGTAAGAATGTTTTGAATTCCCCCTGCAAGAGCACATGTCAAATGCCCCCTAAAAGAGAAGATGCCCCCCAAGCTTCATTTCATTCAGCTAAGTAGATTACTGGTTACTAATAGTTCGATGGAATGAAGTTTCATTATAGGGGAGGATTTGTTTCATTTTTTAACAAGCTTGACACAGGAAAATAAATATGCTCATGACATGTTTCATTTTTTAACGAGGTTGACATAGTAAAATAACCATCCTCGTAATATGTTTCATTTTTTAACGAGGTTAACACAAGAAAAGAACCATCCTCAAACGCACTTGTTTCATTTTTTAACGAGGTTGACACAAGAAAAAAGAACTATCCTCATAACCTGTTTCATTTTTTAACGAGGTTGACAGAGTAAAATAACCATCCTCATTGTGCAGTTGGACTAGTGAGTGTGCACTGAAAAATACGTAGTCTAACAGAGTCATCATTTAAGGAGCTTGATGAGCACCACAAATGATAAGTTATAACATGCATTGATGGATCTTCTCCAGGGTTTTCATTGAATTTTGGAATTTCAGAGGGTAATTTATGTGAAATCACTAGCCACCAAGGGGAGTAATTGTTGGGATCAGCTTGATATTGAACTGAAGATGTGAATAAAGGATCAATCTGTTCATTAATCATAAGGGAGGAACCAGATAGTATTCCAAATGATGGCATGGGTGAAGTCAATGGACAAAACATTGAAGATGAAGTAACATTAGATGTTGTCACAGCTGAAATAGATGGTTCATTCTAGGATGTTATCTCAGCCATGGTTAAATGACCCAATGTATACCCTATAGAATCTATGAGAACTCAAAGTGAAACAGGATCGACAAAAGCAGAGGAAGGTGATGAGGAAAAGACTCGTACAGGTAAAGCTCCTACTGAAAATTAGTTGGAGTTAAAGGTGTCTCATCTTGTGGTATTTCTTCAATCGAAATCAAAACAGGTGGAAGAGCTTCACCGTTAGGCCCAAAGTATATTTCAAGTCGTTAACTATGCAATATGGGAGACTCAATGGCTACAATAGATCATGGAGTGACCAATACAGAAACAACTTCCAGTTGTTCGACTTCGAGATCAAGATTTTCTCCACTTAGGGCATATAACAACTTAAATATAAGGGGATGATAGACCCTATTTCATTGGTCTTGGGGATGATGTCCAATTTGACCAATAACAGTTTCCCCCTAAAGCATGATGGGATCTGGATCAAGTTCCAGTTGAACAACGTTGGGTTTGGGAGGTATGGTCTCACTGATTGGATGGATCGTGACCACGGGTAGCTCTGAGGACTCTGTCTCGACAACAGTAAATGAACTAGGATGTGTAGAAGCAACTTGTGCTGACTTTGATATATGGTAAGATGATGCTTCACTAGAGGTATCGATAGTACTGGTTTCAGTAGAGTGATGTCGCCTTCGTCGACCAGGAGAAACTTCCGGTGGTAAAGGTGGTTTCAATGCTAATCTACAGAAACGAAGGGGAAAAGGGTTTTTTTCTTCCACGATGACTGATTTATTTTAACCAAAAAAAATAAACAGAATAAAAGGGTAATGCCAGGCAAAAGGTTTACCAAGAAATTGTGAACTGTAGAATACCTCCTGGGAAACCAAGAAGTACAGGCAGGCAGTCTCCCCGAATGTTGTGTTCGGTGTATCACAATTTACAAGGCGGCCGACTTGGTTCACTATGGATTGATAACAACCTAAATTTTTCCTCCCAAATATACCTGAAGGTACGTGGAGGCCCAAGTCCGTATTAGCAATGTCTAATGCGAAACCGCATAGTGAGAGTACCCCTTTATACTTTTCGTACTGTAACACCGCCTGATATACCAGAAGGTACGTGGACGAGCTACGATATACTTACGTACGTGGAGTAAGGTATCACACTCGGAATGTATCGCAGACAATTAACGACAGTTGTTATGTTTTACGACATCGAAACACGTCTCTAGCTTAGACCTTCGAAATTTTATCATTATGGTTCCAATGCTTTGTTAGGTAAATTGACATAAATTTTAAGTTGATCTTGTTTATCAATTTACCTTTAAAGGTTCACCACGATTATGTATTGGAAATTCCTAAAATGCAAACTAAAATGATAAGAAATCTTTCACTTTTATTTTTTCAATGAAAATCCTAGCTACTAGAGGGAAAGAGAAATCAATTTGAGAGCAAACAAATCAAAGAGAACAAACTAAATGCAAATTTCCTAATTGTTCCTTTTGCAAAACACACAATCCGCTACATGCAAATGCAGGTTTTTATTTTCAGTCCCTTTAATGTTATGAATGCAGAAAAGAAACCAAGTGCACCAAATCAATAATAAAAAAATGTCTTTTACTTTTGAGAAATGAAGAATTTAAACAACAATTTCTCTTTTGAAGGAAAAATGAGGAATTTAACAACAATTTCTCCTATCAGGAAACTAAGAATTAAATGACAATTTCCTTTTTTCAAAATCAAATGGATCTAATGCAGCAATGAAAATAATTTGAAATTAATTCATCAATGATAAAGAAAAATGCTTTAAATAAACATTGAACAAACTTTTCTTTCAAAGGAGGAAGAGGTAGGTAAGGTTATTGTTCAATCTAAGGTATCAAGCTCTTTAAAACACAGCAAAAAACAAACTGAAAGAAAATGCAATGACAAACTCAATGGAATTTGGTTGATTCTAAGGGGAAACGCAGTCTCTAAGGGGAGACAGTGCATTGCAACGCACCCCTGGAAGGGATACAGTGCTATGCAAAGCACTGTATCCTATTCAACAGTGTGTTGAGCGCAGTCAGAGAATGAAAGCTAAATTGTTTAACACACTTCTAATGCAAATTTTGACTTCAAAAATCCTAATCTTTCTGAGTAAATGCTACTGGGTGAATAAACAGAGAAAATCAGAGGCAAATACACTAAGGATGAAGGGTAAACTCCCCAGTGGAGTTGCCAATTTGTTATGCAGAATTATGGATTACAGATAAAACATTCTTCCCTAGATATAGTGCTCATCTAGAACAACAGGTTAAAGACTTTTCAACTACTTTTCCTAACAGCATATAGACACACAGAATATATCAAAGAACTTACTTGGAGGTCCAAGCGCTTCCTATTCTCCTTCTATCACTCTTGTTGTAGCTTCAAATCTGAGCTAGATCGCCAAAATATTTCCTACAAAGATGAACACTAAACAGCAAAAGATAGTGTAATATTCCCAAATGGGGAATGTAGAAATATAATGCAGAATGATAGATAAATAACGTAGATAATATTAGAAATAGCAGGAGGACAATATGGAGGCCTTTCATTTGTTATTACAGCAGCAAAATGTATGTAAAAAGTGGCCCATAAGATGCATAACAAGAAAATACAAGTCTCCAATGAAAGAAATCCTCAAAATGAGGTGTTGCAACCATGTATGAAGACTTAAAATGCCTTACAACATTATTTTGTTGGCTTTGCAATATTTTTATATTACACATGATATCTAGACCAAGTATGTGGACAAAAAGTTAGATCTATACCAGATCTATACACTATACAAGCTCCTCTATTGAACCCCTTTGGGGTTTTCCGCAAAACACCAATTACAAGATGTAGATATGAGATCTAAGACTGCAGATATATGGAAATATTTAGATCTAGAAAGGGGATATGATCTGATATAAACAATAAAATTATCTCCTCCAACATATCTCCAAAGATAAGGGCAAATCCCCAACACCTAGAAAATCACTCTCCAAATGATGTGCTGAAATACCCTGCAAATACACCTACAGGAATAACGCAGATCTGGATCTATATTGCATTGTAGGGATCAAAATATAGTTGGCCACATGCCAAGATATGAAAATTATGCTCAATGTCTTCAATATTGTTCTCCCAATGAAGTAGAACCCTCCTCCACTGAAAAGAAGCACTGAAATGGACTAGGTCTAAAATATCTAATCTCCACTTGCTGCAGCTTGCAAAAATAGTCAAACCTTCAATAGGATTTGTGTTGTAGTTGAAAGAAGAAGCTTGGCCCTAAGGAAAATAGTGAACAATCCAATACAAACTCTCCCAAGAGCTACTCAATGGGAAGAGGTGGGATTCCTGACCAGTAACACCCAATGCTAAACAGCATTAATTCTCAGCTAAACAGCAATAGAATGATATATGTCTAAACAGAAAATATATTCATAAATATAACATATCATCAACAACCTTCTAATGTTTCCATCCTCTTCCTTTTATAATTTAAGAGCTTGAAAACCCTAAACCACTTCCAATGAGATCACTTCTTTCACACAAGGCATCTCCATCTAAAACTGCGTTGTGCCTCATTGATGGCCACTCCTCCAAGACAGCGCTATATATTTGGTCAAGGTTGACCCAGTCAAAATTTCCAGCCCCTTTCACACCTAAGGGTGCTTGATTTAGCAACCAAGATTCAGTCTTTTTACATTTGGCATTGATTTATTCATTATTTAGGAGTATTATGGACCTCCTTTACACTTTTATTCTTTAACAAAGAAATAAAACAAAAATGAATATTCCAATTAGCTCATGACTAATTGGGAATATTACAGATATCAATAATACATATTTATATTCAAGTTATTCAGTTAAATCAATAAAACTTGAACCATACGCATCAAATAATAATTAATAATATGAAAGACATAAGCTTATAAAGATACATATGTGGGAAAGTAAGCAACAATATTTATTAATGGATAGAAGGGGTGGTTACAACCCAATGATTGATTTAGTGTCACCATCTCTAGCAACATCCCAACCCCATCACAATGCACATCTCTCTAGTAGCATGTCACTCAAATCAATTCCTCAATTAAAATTCCACCAACATTTCTCTACTCAAATTCTTCCTTCTCAAACACTAAGATTTATGCTCAATTTATAGAGGAGTTGAAGGAATTTTTACAATCAATGACTTTATAATAATAGGAAAGACATGTTCCCAGTCTCAGAAGTATCAAATGGACACATGGATTCGAATTTTGACACATGTGAACTCTTCTAGAAGGCACTGACCAAGTGGAGATTTTGGAACAATGAAAATTTCGCTCCCAATGTGACCAACGCACCCTTGGATTTCAGGAAGTGCTTTGCAGAGCAGCCTTACATACGACTACTTACATATGCAACGAAATTAGTCCCTTTAGAGGCATCATTGATGAGCTCTCATATGATATCTTATAAACTTCAAATCTTGAAGAAGTATGAATCCTTTGTCAAGGTACCTAAAAAAGACCACTTTAGCTATGCGTATAACTATTAGGCCCCAAGATCCAATATGGTCGCCATTATCTTCGTGATCTACGCGCTAGTTGATCAAGACAAGAGCCCATAAAAAACCGGATTCATGTATAGAAAGAAGTGGCTGTTAGAAAAGAAGGTTTTAACTACATATCCAATAGACAAGACAAGAACAATTTTTGAAAGAATTTTGTATTAAGGGCACTCGGGAGAAAACAAGAAGATGTTTCCACCTCCTCAATGGGATGGGTTCCTGGAAGTCCTCAAAGACGATCTAGCATTTCTCCTTGCTATGTAGAAAAACTCAGATAAAGATAGAGTCAAAGGGAGCTCACACAAGAAATGAGGAAAATATGACAATGATAATGGCTCAAATGATCTAAGTGTATAGATCCAAAGTGATCTAATAGGCAACAAAAGGTGAAGAATGGTAGGAAAAACCCTCCTATTTATAACAAAATATTGGGTCATTCTAGATCTTGGTGCATGATTAAAATAATTTTAACCAAATCTAGATCCACCTTTTATGGAATATTTTATTATATTTGTTGGAGGGAAAAAGTATTTGATTTGGGTCAAATCCCTTTATTTGTAAATAATAAATAAATAAATGATTTATTTATCATTTTAAGGAAGTGGTTGAAAGATAATCAAATAAATAATGATTTATTTAATTATTTATGGGTGATTTAGTCATATTTAACAAGGAATTAAATTATTCCTAGAAAATAATAAGATAAATAAATATTTATCTAATTAATTTCTTTGTTTTGGGTTAAACATGACCAGGAATAATAATTAAATTATTGTTTAATTAATTATTCCTTGAGGAAAATCAAGCAAATATAGGTTTGTTTAATATTTCCTTTTGGGGTTTCCTGTTTAGACCATAAACAACCTAATAAATCTGTTTTATTAAGTTATTTTACATAGTGAAAGCAATTTTACTTAGGGTAAAATTGGTCTTACATGGTGTACTTGGGTCCATCTAATGATAGTAGGTTAGATGACCAAAAATGGTGTAACAGATTGCCCCCCAGCGTGCGAGTGTTAGGAGAAAATCGTATGACCGAAGTACGTTGTAAGAACTCAATCACCAGACATCAAAAGGGAAGTCGGAGAGAGAGATGTAAGGTAGACTAATGTGCTGAAGAACTAGACCCTGAGGAGACGAGACTTACAGGTGCAACAAGTCTCTTTTTATGAGAGGGTACCTGTGCTAAAGGCGGCGGGGGAGGCATACCTATGCCCACCGAGACAAAGTATAAGAGAATAGTGTGTCCAGTAAACAAGGGACCGAACGATAAAGTACAACCGGCATAAACATGAGCCAGATAGAAATACAATGAAGGATCCCACATACATGCTGTGCTTGGGATAACAGCCAGGACTTATACAATAATATCTGAGTATATGAGATACAAATACAACCCAAATGCCCCCTGAAAATGGGGAAGGGCTCGCAAAATCTGACTGATACATGCAAATCAAAGAGGTGCTGCAAGCGGCTAAGGCCGACATCATCAAATATATGGAGCTGCATCAAAGGCTGTAATGAAGAGGTCATCCGGGCATGTGGGGGGCTACCTGCAAGGCCACCCCCTCATGAGGGTTGAGACATCTCACACACACCCGGGAATCACCAAGAGCTGTTGCTGCATCACTGAACCATCAAGTATACAGATCTCGATCATGATGAAAGGAGTTGGAGCTGAGAAACAATCAAGTCAAAGGGTAATGAGAAAGCTCTTTTCCTGATCCGAGGCACCGAAAAAGAGTGGAAGCTGGAACCAAGGTACACCGCCCTCTAGACCAGTCTTCTGGAATGAATGAGCTGATGTCGACAGAAGGAGGTCCGCCATAGGTGAGGCAATGAGAGATCCTCAACTAAGGCGCGAGAGAAAATAGTCGAGGGGACTGATTATGGTGAAATGGAGGGGACTGAGTAGCGAATGGACGACTTCCCTTGTTAGAGTATAATGGGAATGAATGACATGGCAGCGACTGACTCAATATCATGAGGGATAGGGGACAGTGGGACTGAACGCCATAATGTGCGACACAAGAGAGGGACCAAGCAATGAAGGATGGAGGACTATGGCGGGGTACAAAGGGACTCGGGATAGACTCCATGAATGCGATGATGACTCAACTTGGATGCTCTAAACAAGGGTGACTCGATGGTACTGCCACATAGAAAAGAGCCCATGGGGGACCCGAAAAACATGAGTACAAAATGATATCTCATGACGAAAATCGACACCAACAAAGACAAGTATGGAGGCAAAGTGGTGCCCCAAGTACAAGTGTTGTAAGTGCGGAAATTCGATTTTGGGGGGAGGTGGAGTGACCCTTCGGGGATAAAATGTATCCTGGTGAAGTGTCAAAGTACGAAAACGAAAAATATACTGGCTATCTAAAGGAAAATAAAACATGCATTTCAGAAGGGAAATGCTAAGGGTAATATTTCTTAAGATAGAGTGCATTGCGAGGATTAGGAAGGGGATTGCCTTCAAAGTCCTCTAAGAGGTATGCCCCCTTACCGAGATCCTTACTGATGACGTAAGGGCCTAGCCATAATGAGTCGAACTTCCCATGACCAAGGACATCATGGGCCTGGTCATATACTAGAACAAGGTCGCCTTCGTGGAAAGTACGAGGCTGGAATTTTCGGTCATACTGAGCTTTGGTGCGTTTCTTGGCCGCTTCCATGGTTTGCAATGCAACACAACGGTCTTCGGAGGCGCACTCAAGCATGATAAGTCGTTGTTCTAGAGGTTGGGTGTCAGGGAGAAGTTCAACGGCCAGATGCAAGGAAGGGATTTCACACTCGATTGGTAAGACTGCCTCCTCTCCAAAAACGAGGTGGAAAGGAGTAAACCCAGTGGCGGTTTTAACAGAAGTTCGACAGGCCCACAAAGCAGGGAAGAGCATAAGATGCCAGTTGGTTTTGTGCTTATTCACCATTTTTTGAAGCATGGTCTTGAGGATTTTGTTGACTGCTTCAACTTGGCCATTACCTTGGGGGTAATAGGAAGAGGAATATTGGTGCTCAAAACCCAAAAGTGAGGATAGCTCACGCCATATCTCATCTTCAAAATGTCGGCCGTGGTTAGAGACCAGTTGTTTCGGAACTCTGAATCGAGCGATAACGTGATTAAAGAAAAAGAGGGCTGCGGTAGCTGCCGTGTTGTTAAATGTTGGCATAGCCTCGGCCCATTTTGTGAAATAGTCAACCGCTATGATGATATATTTATGGTTACCAGCAGATGGTGGGCGACACTCCATGAAGTCGATGGCCCATTTACAAAAGGGACCAGTTGTGACGACATGATGGAGGGGAGCTGGGGGAGCTCGCACCTTAGGGGTGAAATGTTGGCAGTTGGAGCAGTGTTTGACCGCCTCAATGCAATCACTGAAGAGGGAAGGCCAAAAATACCCAGCGCGCATGACTTTCTGAGCAGTAGTAAGGCCGGAGAGGTGGCCACCGCAAGCGCCGCTATGGCAGGCATTGAGTACCTGTTCAGCTTCAGCGTGTGTGAGACAACGACGAAGGACAGTATCTATACCGCGGCGATAGAGGTCGTCACCGATAAGAAGGTAGCGGGGGGCCTGGTGTCGGATACGTTGTCGAGCGTCACGATCAAGGTGAAGGGCGAACTTTTGAGTTTGCAAGTAAGTGAGGATATCACCGTACCAAGGATCATCCGAAGTAATGGCGAATAAGTGCTCATCAGGAAAATCATCATTAACTGGGGGATCCTGCATTCCAGTAGGTAATTCAGAAATGAGTTCAACGAGGGCTAAACCTTTCTTACTTTTTGGTGTGACAAACTCGAGGTCAAATTCTTGAAGGATGACGACCCAACGGGCGTACTTCCTAGTGAGGATGCAGCGACTCAGTAGGAAAGCCATGGGGTTGGAATTAGTCACAACCTTGGTGGAACGCATGAGGATGTAATGACGAAGTTTTTGGACCGAGAACACGACAGCCAGCGCTAGTTTTTCTTTGTGTGAGTAGGAAACATGGGGTCCTACGAGGTTCTTACTGACGTAGTAGATCACATGCTCGATACCATTGTCATCTTCTTGGATAAGAACTCCAGCGACCGAATAGGTGGAAGCGGAGATGTACAGGATAAAGTCCCTATCGAAGTCGGGAGGGCGGATCAAGGGAGCGGATGTGAGAGCCTGCTTGAGGGCATCGAAAGACTCATGAGCATAGGTATCCCATACAAATGGGATGTTAGATCGTAGGAGTCTAAGGAACCCATGTGCGGTGGTGGCATAGTCAGGAACGAACTGTCGAAGAAAATTAGCTTTGCCTTGGAGACTTTGTAGCTGGCGTAAGGTACGCAGAATGGGAAGTTCAAGAATGTCTTGAACTTTCAAAGGGTCAAGAGTGATACCGTCCTTAGACACTATGAAGCCGAGGAGACGGCCGGCGGGATGCAGAAGACGCATTTCAACGGATTAAGGCGGATATTATACTTGCGACACCGGAGAAATATGGTACGCAGATCGTGAAGGTGCTGCGCCCGATGCTTAGAACGCGCAGTGAGGTCATCCAAATAGGCAAGGATAATATGAGCTAAGTCATGGAAACAATAAGACATGGCCCGTTGAAAGGTGGCGCCGACGTTTTTAAGGCCGAATGGCATGACCCAGTAAGCGAAAGTTCCCCACGGACTGATGAATGCGGTTTTAATTTGATCAGCAGGACGGATAACGATTTGGTTGTATCCGGAGAAACCATCCATAAAGGATAGAATCTCATGCCCCGCACACTCATCAATGATTTGGTCAATAAATGCTGTGGGGAAGTTGTCTTTGGGACCAGCTTTGTTCAAGTCGCGAAAGTCCGTGCAGACATGGATGGTGCCTTGTTTCTTGAGGATGGGAACTGGGTTGGACACCCAAGTGGTATATTCAATGGGGTAAATGAAACCTGCCTGCTTGAGCTTATCGATTTCGGCTTTGATAGCATCACGTCTGGAAGGATTAATGGGTCTCAACTTTTGACAGACTGGGTTGGCGTCGGGCCATGTGTTGATATGGTGTTTGACAATGGTGCGATTGAGTCCAGGCATTTCGGAGTAGGACCAGGCGAAAATATCGCGGAATTCTTTGAAAAGCTTAGTGTAAGCTTCAATTTCTTTCGGGGTGCATTGGGCGCCCAAGGTGATATATTCTTCGATTCCTGGTTTGACCAAAATGTCAATTTTAATGGTAGGAGAGATATTGGCCATGTTTCCTTCTTCGAAAGCATCAGGTGCAAGGATGGGATTTTTGAACCAATCGACTACATTACGGATGAAGTCTTTGGTTTCCACAGCATATTGGTCATGGGACTACCGGGGGAGGAATTATGCGCGATGGTGCATATCATCCCACGGAAAGTCAGGGTTGGTCATGGCTTCCATAATGTCTTCACCAGACTGGAAGATTGGAAGACTAGAGGAAGGAGGATCACCTGATGATGTAGGAATGCCTGACTGGTCCTCTTGTGGAGAAGGGATCATATGCACAACGTCAACAGAGCCAAGGTCTACTGGGGTGGATCCGGGAGTGCTCGCAGGTAGGAGGTTAGGTGAATCATCTCTCGAGGAGGACGATAGGTAGAATATGGTGGTGGAAGGCTCCGTCGTGTTGACCACGGGAGGAGGAATGTGAATGGGAATAGGAAGATCCTCTGGTCCTACCGAAGTAGGATTCGAAAACAAGTGAGAAGGGAACTTGTCATGCGGAGCCTTGAAGTGGCGGTACGTGTCTAAGGAGGAACGATACTCGTCAAGGCGGGGACAGAGGTGGGTGTAATGGCCATGGAAATCGCACAAATCACAAGGGTGATTTGTGCGCAAGGTTTTGAGTTTCAGGATAGAATCCGGGATAGTGATGTAGAATTCGGGGATATCAAATTTGGGAAACGTCTCGTTGACCAGGATCTTGAGGTGTGGCAATTCAAGACACGTATGGGTGGCGTGACCGACAATATCACACAAAGCGCACTGGATAGCGCGCTTTGGCGGTTGAGGAGGGGTAGGGTTCTTCGGGGCGGCTTGGTCTTGATAGGTTGCCCCCTTGCAAGCTTTGCCTTTCTTTCCTGGAGCTGTCACCATAGGGGTAGGGTCTTAGGGAGGCGCGGGGGGCATGGTGGCAACGGAGGAAGTGAGGGGGACCGGTTGAACCGGTGTCAAAGTAAGATAGGGTTTTGGGTGACCAGGTGGGATAGCGGCTGGAGGGTCAAGGTACTAGATGGGTATGCCCAGGGTCAGGTTAGGGAGGGAGAGGGTGGCCATGACAGGGACCGTATAGACTCCGGGAGGGGGAGCCAGGAAAGGTATCTGACCAGCGGGATAATGACCAGGAGGGACGGCTCCGAGATGGTTGAGGCTTGGGGGGACCGACCTGGGAGGATAGAGGGGTTCAGGGATACCAGCTGTAGGAGAAGGGCCAGAAGGAGGAGGTCCGGCTGGATGAGATGAATGACTAGGAGCGGGTTGCGGTGGGCGAGGTTGAGTCTGAGGTTGCTGACTAGCCGAAGCGGGTCTCTTAAGGGCAGCCAAAGACGATTGCATCATGCAAACATTCGATAAGCTGGGATCAGAGATATGAGGAGGAGGAAGACCAGGGAAGGTTCTGAGCAAAGAGGAGTCTTTGTAGACGCTAGGAGAGACACTGGTCAAGGAATCGACGATTTGCTTGTTGGCTACAGAAGAGATGGTCGTCTCAGGTGAGGTCTGAGATTTTGGCTCATGATATGTCAACTGGTCAATGGTGACTATCTTTCCATTATGAGGGAAAGACATCTTGTGGAAAACCGCGGATGGGACAGCAGACATAGCATAGGTGTAGCTCCGCCCCAAGAGAATGTTGTAATCTATAGGGGCGTCAATGACTTCGACGTCAGCATGGTCTTACCGCGATTGGATGGACCGATCAAGAAAAAGGCGATGGGCTGGGACGTGGCCATCACGCTCGAAGGGTGATCTGGGAAGGGCCAACTCGGGAGATCGAAGATCGAGGTTTCTTCCAAAAGAAAGCGGACATCCTACGGGTGGATGCCCCCTCATCGATATACAGAAACGTTGGCATTCCGGATTTTGACTGGGATTTGGAAGGCGACGGAAGCAGGAAGAGGAGGATGTTCTGATTGATGGGCATCGAAAACAATCATTTGGTCATCAGCAGGATCTACAGCGCCCACGACAGATAGCAGGGCCTTATTTTGGGAAGGGCATGAATGGAGGAGTTCCAACGTGGAAATGGCAGCAGGAGATTGTGCCAAATCATCTACTATGCTATACGAATGAGCAGCTCGACCAGAAGCAGCATTTCGACATAACGGTCCTTTAGGAATCTTAGTATGAACCTCAACTTTGGGTTGAGGGATATGTAAGGTACCATTGGATGTCGAAAGAGGCTCTGTAGAACCGGAAGAAGGGGACTCAGGGGCAGAATGAGCGAAAGGCTTGGGGTATTGGCGAGACCAAGTTTGAAGATGAAGGTCGACGGTTGGGGATGGATCAGAGTTCATCATGAGGATCTGGTAATCAGAGGAACCAGAAGGGGAAGGTTGAGTGGCGACCTGTCCGTCAGGTGGTTGGGAAGCCACGAATCCTTGTTGGGGGAAAGGATTGGTAAACACAGCCGGTTGGGTAGTGGCCACATTAGGGGGAGCATGAGGGGAGGCATGTTGTCCTCGCAATGTGGCTTGAGACTCCCACATCTGCCGCATCTGTGGTAAGAGGGGACAATCATGAGTGTAATGACCGTAAACACTGCAACACGAACAAGGTTTATTTGTGCGAAGAGGCCTGTCCGGCTTGGGCTGAGTTCCCTGTTGCTGGTTAGTGGTGTTAGGGTCAATACCTTGAGGATTGGGTCCATGAGTACCAGGGGCATATTGATTTGGATTGCCTCTCCGCGTTCTTTGAGAAGAAGGGGGATTAGTCGTGCCCTGCTTTGCAAAGACTTGCCCTAGAGGGGGCTATAGGTGCTGTTGCGGGGGTGGAGGAGGCAAGGGAGGTGGAAGCGCATATGCTGGAGGAGCTGGCGCACCAGGCTGCAGATAATGATAATGGTTAGGTTGGGAAAAATTGAGGTAAGCAGGAGGTTGGGCAAAATGATGAGGCATGCCGTATCCTGGATACATGCTACTTGGAGGGGGAAAAGTGCTAGAGGTGTTGGCCCCTCCCGGAGGGAGACCATAGCCCATAGGAGGTTGAGCATACAGATGAGAAAGGGCTCCAACGATACCGTCAGTGAAATGAAATGCCCCCGAGGCATTAGTGCCACCGGGCCTGGGGAGGTCAGGAAGGACGGTATAAACATAACCAGACTGAGCGTAGATCAGGTCATATTTCAAGGCTATTTGGAGGGCGGCTTCTTCGGTTTGAGGGAAATGGGAGGTGACATATTTGCCAATGGGAGCTAAGAGAGAGCGAAGGAACCAGTCCATATAGATTCGATATTCGAAGGGGGGAGCTCGACATAAGCTTCATCTTCGTCGCCATTCCTGGACATGGGCAAAAAGGCGGGTCGAAGAGGTTTGCTTGAAAGAGGTCAAAAGCTCCGTACCAGTATCGTATCGGAGAGGGAGCTGGAAGTAAGATAAAAAGGCTTGGGCAATGGTCACAAAGGTGGTATGGGAAGAGGTGGCTTGGTCAACATACCATTTAGAAGCTTCGCCGGTAAGCGTGCGTTGGAACAATCGAAGACGGATGGAGTCATCGGTAATGGAATCGGAGGAACACCACATGTGGAAAGATCGGACATGATTGGTTGGATCTTCTCCAGCAAGGCCTTCGAACTTAGGGATGTCGGAGGGGAGCTTGGTTGGCATAGCAGGCCAACCAACATCGTGGTGGATAGGGTCATTGATCAACTGATTGAGATCGGGGAGGCTGAGGCCTGCCATGTAAGGGAGCAAGGGTGCAGCCGAGGTAGTTCCTGTGGCGGTTCTGCTAGTAGTAGTCCCAGCATTAGGGCCGGGATTCCCGCTAGCGTTAGGCCCTGGACCAGACATAGTGAAGGTGACAGGGGGAGAACCAGAAGTAAAAGGAGAACCCAATGAATCAGAAGAGGAGTCGGAGTGCGGACTCGGAGGAGGACTGGCTCGACGACGGCGGGACAGAGCAGGTCGACCGACCGGAAACTGAGGGTGAAGGCCAAGAAGTCTCTGGGAGGCGCGCCTTGGGGGCGCAATGGTGACAACACAAACACGGCACGAGGGGAAGAAGAATGACCGACAAAGGCAGGGAGGTGCAGAATCAAGTGATTACAATGTCGAAACAAGGGCAAAAAGGTGCAGTGTCAATTGATTTTAAAGTCTTTGCCTGGCAGTGTAAACCAGGCTCTTCTTCACTTAGGGTGAGTGTGTGGCATGCGTTAATTTTAATTTTTAAACCCTTTTCGTTTTGAGAGAAAGAGAAAAAGTGTGCTGCGTAACTGAAAATAATGCTACAAAAACAGTATATAATGCTGAAATAACAGAAAATTAACAGCTACTAGTGCATCGATTCAACCCAACAAGGCGGGTCTCTCAAAACTAATCTAAAAGAGGGAAAAAAATCTAGTCAAAACACACTAAAAAGAGGCCAATAGATCTAGGGTCGAAAGGGACAGGGATCTAAAGGAGAAAGCTGCTGAAAAGAGGTGCAGATCACAGCCAAGAGGCAGAGGCAAGGTGGCTGGAAAAAAGGAGGAAATCAGCAAAAAGCAGAAAGGACAGGGAGGAGGTCCTAAAGGGAGGTCCAAAAAAAACTACAAGAGGTGGTTTGAAAGGAAGAAGAGCTGATTTAAAGGGATCTGAGAATGAGGGATCAGATCTGAAAAAGGGAAGGCTGAAACTCTGAAAAATCAGACACCTGAAACAGCTAAAACTCTTCCACAAAAAGTGGAGGGTACTGAATCCCTAGGGGGCTAGGTTCCCACTTAGATGAGCAAAATAAATCAGAAACAGGTCCAAAAGGGCGGAGACAGAGGCTGGAAAACCCTGACAGAAGCTTCAACAAAACCCAGAAAAATTGCAGAAAAACAGCAGAAAAAAGCACAGGTCGGAGGTTCTGACCTGTTTTCCTGTTCAGGTCACAGAAAAAGGGCTGAAAAGTGTTACCTAGAGTCCAGGTCGCAGTTTTTGGGCTGAAAAGTGCGACCTCCAACTCCGGTTGTCCTGGGGGCAGATTTGCGGAAAAGTTGCCGTCTCAGTTGCGGTTGATGTCTGTCACCTGCGCAATAGGGCCAGAAACACACGGAAGTTAGAAATTTTAATGTTTTAGGGTTTTATAGGTGAAAAACAACATGAAAATAGGAAAAACAAAAAGCTGAAAAGAAACCCTAGGGTCTGAAGTAGCTGGATATGCAGGAATATGAAAAACGACAGCGGTCGTAATTGAAAACCCGTGTGGAGTCGCCAATTGTTAGTATGAATCCTTTGTCGAAGTGTATGAAAAAATACCACTTTAGCTACGCATAACTAATAGCCCTAACATCAAATATGGCTGCCAATATCTTCAGATCTGCAGTTAGTTGATCAAGACAAGAGCTGCAAAAAACCAAATCTATGCATAGAAATACATTAAGCAGTAAAAAGAAGTTTTTGCTCCATATATCCAATAGACGAGACAAGAAAATGTTTTGAAAGAATTTTTGTATTAAGGGCACCTGGGAGGAAAACAAGAAGATGTTTCCAATTCTCCTCAATGGGATGGGTTCTTGGAAGTCCTCAGCACTTCAGATCTAGCATTTCTCTCTCCTGTTGGTGTAGAAAACCCAGAGAAAGATAGAACTCAAAGGGAGCTCACACAGCAAATAATGGAAAATATGACAATGATAATGGCTCAAAGTCAGACCAAGAGTTTAGATCCAGAGTGATCTAATAGGCAACAAAAGGTGAAGAATGGTAGGAAAAACTCTCCTATTATAACAAAATATTGGGTCATTCTAGATCTTGGTGCATGATTAAAATAACATTAACCAAATCTAGATCCACCTTTTATGGAATATTTTATTATATTTTTTGGAGGGAAAAAGTATTTGACTTGGGTCAAATCCCTTTATTTGTGAATAATAAATAAAAAAATGATTTATTTATCATTTTAAGGAGGTGGTTAAAAGATAATCAAATAAATAATGATTTATTTAATTATTTATGGGTGATTTAGTCATATTTAACAAGGAATATTATTTAAATAAGGTTTAAATAATTATTCCTAAAAAATAATAAGATAAATAAAGATTTATCTAATTAATTTCTTTGTTTTGGGTTAAACATGACCAGGAAAATCAAACAAATATAGGTTTGTTTAATATTTCCTTTTGGGGTTTCCTGTTTAGACCATAAACAACCTAATAAACGTGTTTTATTAAGTTATTTTACATAGTAAAGGAAATTTTACTTAGGGTAAAATTGGTCTTACATGGTGTACTTGGGTCCATCTAATGATAGTAGGTTAGATGACCAAAAAATGGTGTAACAGATTTCCCCCCAGCGTGCGAGTGTTAGGAGCAAATCGTATGACCGAAGTACGTTGTAAGAACTCAATCACCAGACATCAAAAGGGAAGTCGGAGAGAGAGATGTAAGGTAGAATAATGTGCTGAAGAACTAGACCCTGAGGAGATGAGACTTACAGGTGAAAAAATTCTCTTTTTATGAGAGGGTACTTGTGCTAAAGGTGACGGGGGAGGCATACCTATGCCCGCCGAGACAAAGTATAAAAGAATAGTGTGTCCAGTAAACAAGGGACCGAACCATAAAGTACAACCGGCATAAACATGAGCCAGATAGTAATACAATGAAGGATCCCACATACATGCTGTGCTTGGGATAACAGCTAGGACTTATACAATAACATCTGAGTATATGAGATACAAATACAACCCAAATGCCCCCTGAAAATGGGGAAGGGCTCGCAAAATCTGACTGATACATGCAAATCAAAGAGGTGCTGCAAGCGGCTAAGGCTGACATCATCAAATATACGGAGCTACATCAAAGGCTGTAATGAAGAGGTCATCCGGGCATGTGGGGGGCTACCTGCAGGGCCACCCCCTCATGAGGGTTGAGACATCTCACACACACCCGGGAATCACCAAGAGCTGTTGCTGCATCACTGAACCATCAAGTATACAGATCTCGATCATGCTGAAAGGAGCTGGAGCTGAGAAACAATCAAGTCAAAGGGTAATGAGAAAGCCCTTTGCCTGATCCGAGGCACCGAACAAGAGTGGAAGCTGGAACCAAGGTACACCGCCCTCTAGACCAGTCCTCTGGAATGAACGAGTTGATGTCGAAAGAAGGAGGTCCGCCATAGGTGAGGCAATGAGAGATCGTCAACTAAGGCGCGAGAGAAAATAATCGAGCGACTGACAGACTAATACCAATGATGATGGTGAAATGGAGGGGACTGAGTAGCGAATGGACGACTTCCCTTGTTAGAGCATAATGGGCATGAATGACATGGCATCGACTGACTCAATATCATGAGGGATAGGGGACAGTGGGACTGAAAGCCATAATGTGCGACACAAGAGAGGGACCAAGCAATGAAGGATGGAGGACTATGGCGGGGTACGAAGGGACTCGGGATAGACTCCATGAATGCGATGATGACTCAACTTGGATGCTCTAAACAAGGGCGACTCGATGGTACTTCCACACAGAAAAGAGCCCATGGGGGACCCGAAAAACATGAGTACAAAATGATATCTCATGACGAAAATCGACACCAACAAAGACAAGTATGGAGGCAAAGTGGTGCCCCAAGTACAAGTGTTGTAAGTGCGGAAATTAGATTTTGGGGGGAGGTGGAGTGACCCTTCGGGGATAAAATGTGTCCTAGTGAAGTGTCAAAGTACGAAAATGAAAAATATGCTGGCTATCTAAAAGAAAATAAAACATGCATTTCAGAAGGGAAATGCTAAGGGTAATATTTCTTAAGATAGAGTGCATTGCGAGGATTAGGAAGGGGATTGCCTTCAAAGTCCTCTAAGAGGTATGCCCCCTTACCGAGATCCTTACTGATGACGTAAGGGCCTAGCCATAATGAGTCGAACTTCCTGTGACCAAGGACATCATGGGCCTGGTCATATACTAGAACAAGGTTGTCTTCGTGGAAAGTACGAGGCTGGACTTTTCGGTCATACTGAGCTTTGGTGCGTTTCTTGGCCGCTTCCATGGTTTGCAATGCAACACGATGGTCTTCAGAGGCGCGCTCAAGCATGATAAGTCATTGTTCTAGAGGTTGGGTGTCAGGGAGAATTTCAACGGCCAGATGCAAGGAATGGATTTCACACTCGATTGGTAAGACTGCCTCCTCTCCAAAAACGAGGTGGAAAGGAGTAAACCCGGTGGTGAGACTGCCTCCTCTCATTTTATTTTGATTTCAAAAACAAACAATGTCAAGGTTGCTAGTCCAAATGAACCTAAAGAAGAAAAAAAAGTTAGGCAAGTAGGTTGGGTAGGTAGATATGGATTTAAGCTAATCATATCTTTCATATTATTGAGATCATAAGCTTTGAGCAAGCATCAGCAAGAGAAAGAGGTAAAAATATGCCCAATGGATGAGGCACTGGTCTTCATAAATCCATAAATCTGAAGTTATGAACACCTTCTCAAAATGAGCTGCCCTCCCCAAGTGGAGCCACTGTTAGTCATCCATAATTTTCACTATCCGAAGATGACTAAGTATCGGTTCTAGATTTCTAGAAACAAAGTTCATTAACATTGTGAGTTCTAGAAATCTCACTACCTTCATTATCCTTAACACAATTTTTTCACTATTTCATCATCCCATCATGTCAATGCTCAGCTTACCCATCCCAGAAGACCCATCATGGGCTCATGTCACTCATTTTGTCTTTGTTGTGTCACCTTTGGTCTCAACCCTCTATTTTGTTTTGCTTAATTCCTCCATTATCCATCTAAGGTTTTTTAAGGGCATTTTTATTGGTTTCATGACCTCCATGGTTAAACAACAACAAGGCTTGTATCTTGATTCTCTTACACCTCCTCCTATCCTTTATATACCTTCATAAACATTTCCCATCACTCCTACCCCTCAAATTCATCATTTTTCTACAAAACCTAGTCTATGGCCACAGTTTGACACTTTTTAAGACTAGGCCTGTGTTTTTCCCTTTTGGACCCCTTCCCCTCACTCAATCCTTGAAATTACACCTTCCCCTACTCCCTAACATCAATCCCTATAACCCAAAATTTCCCCAAGAATTTAGACAACCCCTAACCCCTTCATTCCCCTCCCTCTACAAGGCAGTCTTAAATCCCCTACCCAAAACCCTAAATTCCTCTTCCAAATAAGCTAGGGTTTTCTATGGAAAAGAGGCCTAAGAGCAGAAGATCCATATGTAGGTCATATCAAAAATCATGAAGCCATACCAACTCATAAACATCATGCCTCCATCATTTTCCAAACACCTAGGGCTATTTTTTATTAAAAATATGTTTCTAACCAAACAAAGATAAATTTGGCAAAATTGAGAGAGGTTTTTGTCCATAATAAAGCCAAGAATAAAATCCTCCTTTAGTTTTTACACATGTCTCATGGTTTAGGAGCAATATCAAAAACACAAGTGTCCTAGGAGAATTTCTACATTGCTGGAGTGACGTTGGGAAAATAAGGTTTTCTCATAGCTGGTGTTTCCAAATGACTTGCTGGATGAGTCAACAGACAACGAGGTTTGAAGAGATTTAAAATGATCTATCATGAGCTCACTTTGGAGTTAAGGAAGGCCTCCAAATGTTTTTTGCACTAGCACTTTGCATTTCTGCACCATCACTTAGTAATTTTTGACTAATCTTGGTAAACTCAACTTTTGATAGGGAAAATCAACTCCAATCAGAGAAAAAATGGTATATTTTGAAAATATACTCAACAATATTTCCAACAAAATATCATAGACCTCATTCCAACACTTGGAAGGCCTCCAAATGCCCTCTGCAAATTGGTGCTACGCATAGATGGAGTGTCTCTGCGCACACAGGAAATTAGGCCAGAATTACCAAAAGATTGTCAAAATCAGTATTTTTTGGGAAAATGGTAAAAAATGGTCCAATAATGACAAAGAGCCTCCTTCATCATAGAAAATGGATACAAAATGGTTTCAAGCTTCCCTCTAGGGTTTGGCAAGGAGGCATTGACTCCACCTCACCAAAGGTACAAAAAAGGGCAAAGACTACTAGTACAAAGGCATGAGGTTTCAAAGAGGTAAAATCAGAGAACTTAAGGGATCAAAGAAGGCAGACCCAAACACCAGTACTCCACTTCACCAAAGGAAGAATGATGATGAAGATTATCAGCAAAAGAGACAGAAATATCAGTTTAAGGGTCTGATTTCTCAAAGCATCAACCAAAAGCAGCTTCAAATTATCAAAGAGGAAAAGCATGAGTTTAAATTACCCTAGGAGGTGATTATTGTAAGAACAAGTTCACTATTGATAGAATTAGCTATCCAAATGCAAAAGGGACAGTAATCAGAGGAAGAAATTGAGTAGGCACTTATAACAAAAGAAGGGGCCAGCAAAAGCACAAAAATGGTTCAGACACCTCACCTCCTTCACTAACATACATCATCTGGAAACAAGGAATAGATATGTAGCTGGTTTGAGGGTAGTAAGGCCTCCAAAATGTTTTCTTTATCAGGGTAGCTTCTGCAAAAGATAGGGTTGTCATAAAAGGACATTTCTGCAGGATTGTCAAGATAAACTACCTATAGGAAAATTGATAAAGATGAGTAGACCAAGTTTTTTTCACCATGATGGCCCACATAGAGGCTAAAATGACTATTGATGCTTAATATTTTGGTGTTCATATTGAGATTTCGTTTCATTTTTTTTAAGAAGATGTCTGACAGAATTGACAGTCAAAGAAAATATGTCTAAAAATCACAAAATCTGTTGTTTGCAAGTAACAAGCATCATAAAGAGGTTCATTTCTCAAAATGGTTTGAAGGCACGTGCTTAAACTTAATGAAGGTTTTGTGAGCACAAGGAAGACATATAGGGGCTTCTAGCAATAACAAAAAAATTTTATGCCAAAGATGCCACCTACAGGGCCAAAAAGCCACAAAGCACAGTGAGAAAAATTAAGGAAGATGAACCTTATAAAAATGGGTTTTGGGCATCAAAATTGGTTTTCAAAGAGGAATGTGAAGTCCCCTCAATATCTTCCACACCTCATTTACCCCTGCAAAAAAGAAGCAAACCATTGGAAAATATTTTTGTAGTTTTTGTGCAAGTTTGAAAATTTTTTGTAGGTGCTACACACCGAGGCCGCCGCTATGCACCTGGCCCTCTGTGCCGCGCACAGACAGGGTAGCCGCAGTGTTATTTAACATTGTGCTACGCACTTGGCGCCCGGCTCTACCACCTGGGTAGGCGCTGTGCACAAGCCTAGAATGGCCGAGATGCCCACCTACACGCCAGTGCTGCGCTTCGACGAGCCCGACGGGTCCGACCCGACCTGAATGAGAAATTGGGCAGGCGCTACACACAACCAGCCTGTCACCCAA
This sequence comes from Pinus albicaulis, assembly GCA_034641835.2. NCBI lineage: Eukaryota > Viridiplantae > Streptophyta > Pinopsida > Pinales > Pinaceae > Pinus > Pinus albicaulis. The sequence continues at coordinate 1,999,351,294 of CM076575.1, read as the reverse complement.
TTTTCTCAAAAAAGGCTAAAAACTCAAAATTATTGCCTCCAAAGCTACACTTTCAATCAAACAAGGTTGGTTGACTCTCTTCCCCACTTTGCAAGCAATATTTTCATAAACAAGGAGGACATTTAAGGCTCAAAATAACCAAACCCTAATCTTAGTTAAGATAAAATATTTAACCCTTCCAGGGAAAATTTCACGAGTTAGAGATTGTCCTTAGCCTAAAGATACTCAGTGCATACAACCCTCCTCCTGAAAATCTAAATTTGTCCCAGAATTTTTTCATTTGGCTCTCATTTGAAAAATCTATCCTTACATCACCCATTTTCATCCCTTGACCTAGAGGCTCTCAAACAAAGTTTAAAAAACCTTTGCCTGTAAACGAACCACCATGTCTAAAGAAGAGTTAGTGAGTCAAAGACAAGGTTAAAGGAAGAACAAAGGAGATGACATCAACAAGGAAGAGGTAGAGCCTAATAAGAAAGATCAAAGGGATGATGATAGCATGAAAGAAAGTGGTGTAAATAAGGCAAAGGTAGAAAACAGTAAGGCTACTACAAATCCTAATCAAGAAGATGAAAATAATGAAAATGGTAAAGACAGTAGGGAGAAAACATAGTCTAAAGAGGAGCAGCTACAGAATGATGATGACCAAGGAGGTTCACTTGACATCCATGAGGAAAAGAGACTTTTGAATAGCAATGAGCACAATAATGGTGCAGATAATAACAACATGAAGGATGATGATAAGTGAAGAAACAAAGGAAGATAAAGATGAAGAAATTGAAGGTCAAAAGCAGACCAATGATGAAGATGAGTCAGAATTTGAAGGTAAAGGCATTAACCAAAGCAGTAATGAAGATAAAAGTACTGATGAGATAGACCATGATGAGCAAGGGAATAATCATGACAGTCATGAAAAATCTCATGAATATCATGACACTAATCAACTTTTGAGTGACCAAAGAATACATAGTGATAGTACAAGAAATGACAAAGGAGAAGACATCAAGGAAGGATAGGGCCAAAGTGAAATAGATACAAGGGCTGATGATCAACTTCAAAACCAAGGAAAAATCACTAAATATAGCAAGATAAAAGGTAAAGGTATGGTGAAGACAAAGCAGAGGTTGGTTTTCATGCTAAGCAAGGTGATAGTGAGAGAAGTGTAGCAAGTAACTCAAAAAGAAGAACAAAGTAAAAATGAAGAAATCAAATAAAGAGGCATTAAAATTTGAGCGCTTAAAATAAAGTGAATACCAAAAAAAACTTGGAGATATAACTCAATATTTTTTATAGGCTTATCTAAGCCCTTGAAGAACCTCTCCACCAAGTTTGAGGCAAATTGGACAAATTTGGTTTTTTCCAAATTTTAACCCCTAGGAGCGCAGCACCTTAGGTACTATGCACAAAATTGGTGCATCCTCAACTCTCAAAGTTTGAATTTTTTAACTTCTCACATCACCAGCAATCTTCTCACCAATTTTCAGATCATTTGGAGCATTTTTACCCCCTCAAAAGGTCAAAAAACATCAAAAGTTTGACCTTTCTGCCTCATTTTTAGACGAGGCGCTGCGCACAGATCAATGTTGGGAGATTTGATTTTTGGACACTATAATTTCATCCATTCAGCACAGCTCAAATTTTTCTGGAAATTATACTCCCTAAGCTCTCTAACGATCCATCACAGAGCCAAATCCGGTGTCGAGAAGGGGTCCAAAACTCAGCTGCAAGAGACCCCATTTGCTGTTGAAGTGGCGCTATGCACAGAGGCTGCCTAGTGTGTTTTGGACCAAAAGTCAACAAAACACACACATTTATTGCAAATAGATATTTTTATCTTTTTTTGAGGCAAATTAACCTATAATTAGGTGAAAATAGTTATTTTAGCATTTATTTCTTGGGATCTTATGTGCCTTGGGCCTTGCATGGTCTCTTGGCCATAAATGATATTTATGACTATATTTGACATTTTCCTACCACATTTAGGGTTTTATTCCTCATTTTCTCCATAAATAGAGAATGAGGCCCCTATGTATTTTGTTGGCATTTGATGAGCTTGAAGAGCAATATATATGGTTTCATGAGCTTGGAGAAGAAATTGATTTTGTGAAGTGAATGAATGACTTGTTTTCTTGGATGATGGAGAAGCTTGTTTGCAGGATTCCATAGCTTGGTGAATGGTGATGTTTTCCTAATTTTTCTATTGTTTTATTTTTTATCATATGTTTCATGCTTCTTAGCTGCTATTAAACATAAATTATATGTTGATACATGTTCTTTGAGGCACCTCAGTCCTCCTGTTTTTTATAGCCTTTATGTTTTCTCTTTTGGCCATCTTAAGGAATTATTTACTGCTCCTTAGGTCCACCAAAAATTGTTTTTGTTTCATGAATGGTTATTATGTTAGCTTACAAGTAAGATTTATGGTATGCCCTGCTTATTTAAAATTCTCAAAACCCTATCTTGAAGCCTTTCTGTGGAATATTGATTGATTAGGTTAAGATAAAGAGGTCTCGTTCGATCTTGCCCTTTGTCCATGCTTTTCAACTTGTTTCAGAGTTCCCAATAGCTTTAAATATGATTTTTAGGAGTTCCCTCTTCTTAAATTAATTTATTTTTTCAAATATTATATGTTTTCCCCAAATCTAAAGGTGAATTTATAAAGTTAGGAGTTCTAATGCTTCTATGTTTCACTGGAATGTTTATCTTATATGTTTATCAGTTTGAGTATTTTTCATAGAGATCAATGGTTTTCCCTACCTCATGAATTATGCTTCAGATTATGTATGTGTAAGACCTCTTAGTCTTTTCCCCAACTTAATGTTCATTTCACCATCATACATCACCCTAAGGATCCATTCACCCTGCTAAATTGGCCCTTCAACACACTCTGTTTCATCATTTAGACACTCTTGATTTTCACTGGACTCCATAGCCCAATGGCTTTGACATCCTCTCACTCCTATTATTACATTTGACCATCTTACCCATCCAAAACAATAAACAAACCCTACACCTAATAAATAGCCTAAAATAAAAACCCTAGAGAAAAAATAACACATCCCTTGCACCCAATAGAGAGATCCCTCTCTGAGTCCAGGAAGGCTAGGTCCTCGGACTCCAAAGCTTGGTTCCATGTTACCTTGTCATTTATCCTGCCAATCTGCAAAATCATGGGACCCTAAGATGAATGATCGTAGAATCATGGTATTCACCAAAGGACTAGACTATAGCATTAGGAAGAAGTAGGTTATTCTTTCTCTTCTTCCATTTTGAATATAAAATAGGAAATTGTTCATTAGTTAGTCTCGTGCATCTCTAGACCCACTATAGGGCTAGAGAGATCACCAATGTATATAGAGGGGATTTTATTCACAACAACATATCGTAGAATGGGTTATGGTAGAGGAGGATAGAGGGAGTGAATATCCGAATATCCAAGGCTTCACTGATGTAGATTGGGTAGTGATTCCATCAGACAGGAAAAGTACTTCAGGTTCTATATTCAGTGTTGGGGTTGTAGTTATTTATTGGTATAGAAAGAAATAGAGGTTTGTGGCACTCAACTCAGTAGATGTTGAATACATGATTTCAATTCAAGAAAAATTTGAGGCCATATGGATGACGAAAATACTTGTAGGTATTGTTAGCCACCTATAATATTTGTTTAGCAAAAGGTGGCTAAGACTTTTTGAGCCTTCAAAGAACAAATTTCATTACTAAAAATTGTTGGCTCTTGAAGACTCTTGAAGGCCTCATGCCTCTGTCCTAAATCTTCATTGTTGTTCCCATTTTATACTCAGAAATTCTGTTAATTTCATGAGAAAAGACTGTTGAAAAACCATCATGTTCCCCCTCCCCCTCTTCCAAAATTAACCTTCATTTTCTCCGCTTTTCTCCATAAATTCCTCTATTTTTCATGATTTCCCTTCTTCCATTCATTAAAATCATCTTTACAGGGTTAAAAACTCACTTTTTAACCTTACCGGAACCATCAAATTCCATTGATTAGGTTGATTGAAAGACCAGGCCTGATGGCCCGATTGCGATTGGCCCTTTTGTTTTATACGCCCTAGGCATATCACATTTTGTAAAGACCAAAGGCCCCACAGTCGTGCGCCTATCCACCATATATATATTTTTCGCCCCATAAAACCTTTGTTTTATTCCAAAGTTTGAGTTTTCATATATCGCAAAGGTTTTTCCACCAGTTCATTCTAAAACAAATCCCCGCCGTTGATCGACAACTGATCAAGCGGCCAGCGCTCCATCGCATCGGAGTTTTGAAATCGCATGTTTACATCACATCCACTTGTTGCTCCCACCGATCGGCCTTTCCCCGATTCACTTTCCGTCGTTGATCTGATCCTCAGATCAACGGTCCTTGAAAAATCACATCGCAAATCTCCATCGCATGCGTTCATTTGTTCCGCCGATTGGCCATCCCCCGATTTATTCTCCACCGTCAATCTAATCTGTAGATCGACGGCCTACGCTTCATCGCATCGCATGATTCAATCGCTCCATTCGCTCCCTACCCTCGATTGCGATCTGCCGATTGAATCCGGACCGTCCACGTGTCCAGATCGGACGGTCCAAAAACTCTCTCCTTTATTATTCTCCCGCTCTCCTTTTTTCCTTTCTATGCAGATCTCCACCGTTGGATGCTTTCATCCAACGACCACGCTCTTTCCCGCCTTTTGAAGTAGTTAAACCTAAAATGAAAGATTTCTTAATTATTTTTTGTCTTTTACAGGTGTTTTAATGGTTTTCCATTGTATTATGAAGAAAAGCCGAGGGCCGGAAAGACGTTTCCTGTGCCCTCGATTTATTAAAGTGAAGCCATCCACGGGTCTAAATCAACGTTTTATCAATGCTTCATGGGCATTGATGCCTTTAAATGACCCGCGCGGCCCTGCACATCGACAAGACACTGTTTTATTAAGGAACATAGTTAAAGAGTATCAGTTTTGAAGAAATAGCACAGCAGAATGAGGATTGAAGACAAATTTTGGAATTACGGCTAAGAATGCTTATCAAAAGCCTAATTCCCAGAATTAAAACACAATTAAAAGAAATCATAAGTGTTTAAACAGATAGGCAACCCTCCACCGCCACATTTGAGGTGAATTGATTCCTCAGCTACCATAAGCGCCACCTGTTGCCTCAAAGCATTCAAACAGAGGCTGAACTTATTGCAGAATCAGATATTTTGCCTCAACGCAGCTAGGGAGTTACTTCTGTAAGAACTTAAATGCTAAAAATATCTGCAGAGTTACTCCAACGTAACGCAGAGCCTCAAAGTCAATAAAAGCCCCCACCGAGCTTAATTCATAAATGTAAAACAGTTAATGCAGACAGAATGTTTGTAAACTTCTCCATCGAGCCCCTCAAAGGCCGAGATGTCTTGAATCTCTATGAATTGTCCTTAAGATATTTTTTCAGATCTCACCTCCTCATCCATCTATAAATACCTCTGTAGAAGATGAGAAACTATTGGTTGCAGAACTTTGAAATACATTTGAGCTTAAACTTCTGATTGTAAATAGTGTTCACTGGCCCTTGGAGCTCTGTTTGCGTTAGTCTTGTTAGGCTAGATAGTGAAGATGATTGCTGAACTGAAACATTGGACTTGAGGACTGTAACTGGTTTGACATCAATAAACAAGATGTTTCTTGGGATCCTGGTCTATATCACTGGTGAAGTGCTCCTTTCTTTGTTATTGTTTTCCTTCTATGTATGTCATATTTGTTCACTATTCTCTGATAAAGAACAACATTTATAGAGTTAGGATCTGCTGTACATCAGTAACCTTCTCTGACTGAAAAGCTTTATCTCAATGTTTTCCTCTAAATTGTTTATTTAAGAATGATTCAATATAGTTTAAGCAGTTAGGAATGCTGGAGTTCCCTCGTCCTACTGTTTTCTTTAAACATTGTTCTTGAAAGTTATTTTCCTTATTCGCTTATTAAAGTTAGACTAGAAAGTGATGGTTTGCCCTGTTTCTAGCTTCTATTCTCCAAAGGCATATTCTGAAAGTTTCCCTTGGTATTAACTGAAAGTAGACTAGGTTTCAAAGTACTTCATCTGATCTTAAGTTTATACTCTATCTTCTCTTATATGTTTTCATACTTTCTGAAGGTAATTATGTGGATTACTAGATTGTTTGTCAATTAAGCTGCTTTAATACAAACTTGCTCAAGAAGTCAATGGTTAGCCCTGTACTTGGTTGGTTTTAAACAGTTACTTAAGAGGCTTTTCTTGTTTGGACTGACTATAAATCCCTTGTGAAATTATTATCAGTTTCCACCCCTCCAACACTTTATTGTTCCCATTCCATCATTTAAATCTCAATAATCTTGTGGTGTATATGTCTTGCCCATTGGATCACTCTTGATGTTGTTGTTCAATTAAAGCCCTGTTACGACCCCATAGCGCAATGGACTAAAAACCAGCGTTATATCTATCTTTTTAGCCTAGCTATTCTATTCACTTGCAACTTCTCACCTTTGAAACTTTTTTCACTTAGGACTTTCCACCTCAAACAATATTCATGCTCAACCATCCAAAAACAAAACAAACCCTTGGCCTTCATAACTAGCCTAATATTATTACCCCAGATTTCAAAGACAAATCCATCTTTGTACATATTGGAGAGATCCCTCTCCAGATTCAGGAGGGCTAGATCCTAGAATCCCAAAGTTGGTTGAAACGATGTTGTTTCTGTGATCGGACTTTGCCAATCTTGCTGCTTACAGATTCCTAATAGGTATTTTAAGTCAGAAGATGGATCTGATAGTTATTTATTGTGATAATCAGAGTTGTATTAAACTCTCTAAGGATCTAGTATTTCATGACAGGTCTAAGCACATTGATATTAGGTACCATCACTTGCGGGATTGTGTGCAGAGGAGAATTATGTTGCTACAATATATTCCAACTAAGGAGTAGGATGTAGATATCTTGACAAAGGAATTGTTAAGAGGAAAATTTGAATTCCACAGGTGCAAGATTTGGGTGGTGCAAAATATATTTCTTGCTAATAGGGAGTGTTAGAAATTGTAGCAAGAACGACTCAATTTGACTTGTGGCTTAGTCAAATTGAGTAATTCAATTTTCCACATTAGTAAGATGATTTGGATGGTATTTAACTTGTGTGACATGGCCTTTTCCCCTAGCTATATCAACTAAATCATGTTTGTAGGCTTGGAGTAGAGTTGTGCATGTAGTGATTGCTAAAATTTAGCAATATAGTTCAGTTATTTTCAGTTGAACTTAGTCAGTTGAGCTCAAGTAATTAATTGATTCAGTTGAAGTTCAATTGAGTAGTAGAAATATTGTTAAATCGTTGATCTCTCAGTTAAACTAGTAAATCAGCTAAAAATAGCCTAGACATGCATGGAATTCGAAATTCGAATTGCCTTGTTGGAGTGGAGGAAAAGGCATTGTAATTATCAATTGTATACTACTTGTGTGTGCAGGTTTGGTAATTAAGAACATGATCAATTCCCTTGGAATTTCACAAGGAAATAGGGAATTCCCTTATTATTTAGGAGCTCAATTTATCTTGAAATGTGCAAGGAAATAGGAGGAATTTGGAGGCTTAAATTGGCTAAGTGTTGGCCAGAGCAGGGCAGTCAGCAGGAGAATATGTTTATAGTGTAGGTTTTGCTTCATAGTTTAAGCAATACATTGTAATTGTTTCTTGTTCTTATTTGATTAGTGAAAACAAATTGAGGGTTTTTTCCTAGTTTGGATCCTATGTAAAATCATTGTGTTCTTGTGGTTTTGATAGTTGCATGTCATTGCATGTGTTTCTAAATTGTGATTTCCATTCCACATAATTGTAGAGTAAAATTGTAATCTCTTGTTTTCAGTTCGAATTCATGAGTAGTAGAAAATTTATATTAATTTCCACACATATCTCCTAAACTATTATGAACCAATATTTGAAAGTTGGAGCATATTATTAGTAGGGGGTTTCCCTCACTATGGTCCAAGTTTCTGCTTTTGAAACCTCACAGAAGAAAATTCATAGAATAAATTCCAACATGGGCTATTTAAATATGCATTTAGGAAGCCCAAATTCCTATAATCATATATCCTCAAATTTCATAGCTCATTATTTGAAAGTTAGGTTGAAGGACTAGTGGTATTTCTCCTCACTATGATCCAAGTTTAAGCTTCTGGAACCTACTAGAAGGAAAATTATAGCAAAAATACTATCATGGCCTATTAAAGAAGAATTTAAGAAGCTTATCTTCCTTAATCATTGTTGTTACCAAATTTAATACACATAAAAAGATATATCCAAATAATATAAAAACTACATCCATTATAAAATTGTTGAAGGGTAAATGCATGAACATATAAAATTTCTCAAAATATCAATTAAACAACCATGCATAAGAGATACTTGTCTTGATTCAAATCATTTTCAATATGGAACTAAATAATTGTGATTCGGTCTACACCCAACCATAGGCTTAGCTATGCTACAATATTTTTCATAGTTAGCCACCCCCAAGCCAAATATTGATGCTTTGAGGGAAAACTAAAGTTAGGGATTTAGTATACAGTTTTTAGTTGAAATTTAACATAGAAAGTGAAGGCTACTCTCTTTCACACAGGGAAATATCATTCTTTGTCAAATAAGTTGTCACTCATATATTTTAACCAGTCATAATGTCTAAACCTCTCTGGTTTCTGCCATTATTTCTTTTACCAAAATGGATTTATGGGTGAGAGCCTATGAGATAAAATCTAAGGAGAAAATAAGAACTAAGAACTAAGAACCCCTTGATGGTTTCTCCTTCTTATTTTTGTAACCAAACCTTGGCCCTTCATATTCCCAATCTCTTTCTAGAATCTTCTTGGGAATACCAACCATCACATCAATGGAAAATAATATTTATTCAAGAAAGGCTAGGATTTATCCCACCCCCATAATAAATTTTTCCCTCCTTCCCAAGGCATCATGATATGTTGGTTTCTCCCTTCCTGCAACTCTAGATTTTTTATTAATAAAATAGAAAAATACATCAAATAATAAAGTTTAGTACATAATATAAATGTTGGTAACCCAACATTACAAGTATCTAATCACAAATTTTGGGGAATGAAATGGGGGTGTCACAATTTTATAGAAACAATAACATTTAGTTTTCCAACCCAAAGGCTCGTTAGAGACTTGCAAGGCACACAATGTAGGTAACAAAAAATATGATATTTATGGCATGCTCTAAAATAATTCCACACATCATACTAAAAATGGTTACAACTCTATTATTCTAAAATTAAACTTGCAATAAAAGAATTGATAATTTTCCACTTATTTAGTGGCGTCTTGGATATCATAAACCATGAAAAAACTTATTCAGAACTTGTCATATAGCTATGTATCCCAAGTATCAACTAAGAGAAAATCAATTCACTGACACACTGATTCTACAATAATATTGCAGGAATTTTGTTGTATATGAAGATATAATATCCCATTTTACATCTCATTAGCAAACCAACAAAGTAAAAAAAACACAAATAAATAGAGTAGTAAGTAGATATACCGAAAAATGAAGAACTAACATTATAAAAATATAGCTATCTAAGCTAACTACTATATATAGAAAGTAAATATGGCACAACATATCACGTAGATTGGGACCTACTGAAGGTGCTGCCTGTGCTTGAGTTCACCAAATCACTAGAACAATATTACTATGAAATTTCACACATTAAACCAAAGTGGTTTCTATTATAATTGTAAAACACTACACAATAGAAGTATGATTTCATATTATGGAAACCACAGGTTGTAGCCCATGCTATGAAATTTTACACACACACACACACATTGATGTTGTGTTGTAGTGATTGATGGCTGGAATTGATGTCAACCTCATAATGTATTGTAGATGATTGTGTTGCAGGTGGCTTGAGTGTGTGATTGATTCACTTATATGCAAATGTTGTTCTTATGTATGGTTTTTATTAGAGATGACAAATGTTTGATGATTTATTACATGTGCTCTTGGTATTGGTATTACCATGGTACATGTGTCCTTCGTATTGGAAAGACCATGGTAATGGTATGTGTGTGGAGAAGGTTGGCACATGGTATTAGTTTGAAGATTACCATGGTACAAGTGTCCTGGGTATTGACATAACCATAGTATTTTCCCATGGTATTGATTTGGATATTACCATGGGAAAATTTTCTTGGGTATTGAAATAACCATGGTATTTTTATGTGGTATTATGTTGGAGATTAAAATAATACAAATGTCCTAGGTATTGGCATAACCATGGTATTTCCCATGGTATTGGTTTGGAGATAATTGAGGATAATTTTTCATATACTTGTGAAAACGTATTGAGTTGGTTTTCTTTTTTAGTGATGGTTGAGTGAGTAAGGAAGAGTGTCTGAGAGAGAATAATAATTTCTACAAGGAATCTTGTAGAAAATCTATTACAATTTACAACAGTAGTAAATGGCAGCAAAAGCGTGATTCAACCAAAATTTTATGCAGCAGTATGGTGAAGGAGTAAGTAATTATTGTAGATAATTTACTATATGATTGTTCATTATATTTTGATCAAATTCTCTTTTTTGTATGAAACATGTATTATTGATGGGGTTTTCACAATGATTGAGTGAGTTTTGTAGAATTTTTTTAGTAAGATTGTTATGTTTGTTTTGAGTCTATATTTCTAGAGGTTGTTGTGTTGTTCTAGTTCAGAAGTTTAGATTGGCTCCAGTATGAAATATTTATGAAAATAGGGTCACATATAAGAGTGGAGTGGGTTTTCTGACAAATTAGTACAGAGGACATAATTCTTCATGATTTTATTTAGAGTTGGGAAAGGGTTGTTGGTCGTGGTGGCTTCCAGTAGATGAGGTTTGTAGAGTCGTGAGATGAGGATAAACTTTCTTCATGAGTCCAATTAGAGTTGGGCGAGGCTCATTGGCCACGGTGGCTTCCAATGGATGGATGTATGTAGAGTCATGAGATGAGGATCAAAGTTAGCTACTAATAGTATCCATTTTCATATTCTATGTAACTGAATTTCTTAACGATTAATAGAATTATTTGAGTAGCATAACAGTAACAAGGGTGGTTTTTGACATAGAAGGGGTTTTCCACCATAAATATCATTTTTACTCTTGTTCATGGTTTTTTGTATGGATTTCATGTGTTTTTTTTTATATGATATGATCTACTAATTGGTTAAAGCATGTTGTGATTCAGTAACTAGAAAATTATGTAAAAGTTAAATAAACACAATCACTACTAATTCACTCCACCCCCCTCTCAACAATGAGAAAATTTCCAAAAATTGGTATCAGAGCATGTGCCTTTGTTGCAACTTCACTGCAGGAAGGCATATCATGGGAATTAAAGGAGATTTTGTTGTAGATAGTGTTTCAGTTTTTTCATGGATAAAATTATGCACTATGGAAGGTGAGATTGGAAGCATACTTCATTGACCTTGAGGAGAATGTTTTACTCTCATTAGAATATAAATGTGTATGATGAATCCAATGAGGAATCCAAGAATATAATTTTGAAGACCCTATCATCATGTTTCTAAAGTGAGACACTACAAGACTGTAATGTTCGTAAATTAGCTTAAGCTAATTTGGAACATTAATTTTGCCTTACTTACTTTGTATTTCATGTTTAATGAATAAATTGTAAGGGAGAATGTATAATACCCTTGCAAATCAAGAATAAATTAGTGCCTATGTGAAAAGAGGAATAATTATACCATTGAAATAAAATCTTGCAGGTGTGAAAGGGCCAAGACCACCAAAAGAGATCCTATTTGACCAAGTGAACAACATTGTCTAGGTTCAATGAACCTCCTTGATGGACTGCACAGTTCTCGAAGGGGTTTCCAAGTGTGAAAAGAACCAAAATAAGAAAGTGGTTTAGGGTTTTCCAAGAGACTCAAATGTTATAAAAGGAGGATGAAGGCTCATGAGGAGGTTGTTGATCATATTTCATTTTCTGAGCTCGCTAAGGCAACTCCATTTCTCTTTGCTGTTTAGCAAGAGAAAGAGAGGATCTCCTGTTTAGGAATCCTCTATCCTTATTTGAGTAGCTCTTGGAGGGAAGTGTGCTAATTGAACCACTATCAGGTTGGAGGCCAAGCTATGCTTGTATTGTCAGCGCTGGCTCATTGAGGGTTTTGCTGCTGCTACAAGTATAGTAAGTGGAATTCTAGATATGCAAGGATCTAGTAGTTTTGAGGGATTTCTCTCAAGGAGGGTGTCTTGTGACCATTTGGAGGAGGATATTCATCATATTTTCATTTCATATCTGTATATTTTACCCATTTTAACATTCAGCCCTAGCTACTGTGCAGTATCTTTTGTCTACTACGTTATTTTATGTATTGCTTCTACTGCTAGTTGCATATCTCACATTGTATTTTTTCTGGTGATTGAGGTTTGCCTCTCACTTTGAAGATTAATGAAGTAGCTTGCTGATATCTTATGTTCAGATCTGATTTATATTATTAATAAATTCATCTTCAAAAATTAATGAATATTTTTGCAGTTCTGTGTATAAAAAGTTAGATTTACACTTTATTATTCAGTATTTTGATGAAATTCCAAAGGAATCTTGTAGAGAAGGCTGTGTAGTTTCCAGATATGTTGTGGATCTGATGTTTCAGCCATGAATATGCTATATATCTGAGTTCTAACATTATACTACTGAAGCACACTTAGAGGGACGTTGTCTATTCATTTCTGCACTTTCTACATATATTGCAGCTCCTATTTCTGAAGATTTCTTGCTTATTTCCTCATGCAATTCATTGTACTTCTTAAGGAAATTCATTAAAAGTCTGATTTGTTGCTGCTATACTGTAATAAAATTTTTATGGCTGATTTATAGTGACTCTCTGCTGAAACTGCGCAAGTCTGAAGTGGGTTCTTCTTCATTCCATCAACTCTTCTCTTTAGTTGATTTTTAACTAGTCAGCTTTGTGGGAGATCTGTTTAAGGCCCTTAAACCCATTTTTTTTTCTTGAAACTCAGCATGGAGGTCCCACATAGCCTACAATAAGGGAACCCATCCCTTATCAGCATTATTCTTGCACCATTTTTCTTATACAACCTTCTCCCTGAGCCTCTTGCAGTTTTACCTAGTAGTGGAATTTCCCGCTCCTTGCTTTTTTGGTTTTTGCTTCTCTTTGGATCCATTCTTTAGATATGTAGATCTAAGGTTCCAAAGGGAAGTAAAATCATGAGGAGTGTCTCATTCCCACACTTACTTTGTTTCATGAGTCTTCTATAGACAGAGTCTGGAACGGGCCAGGAAGCCTCTGGTTTTCATCCTCTCCTTAGAGGTGATATAACCAGTAAATGCCCTACCAGTCTATCTCTGGTTTAGAATTTTCTGGTGTGTTTTCCATACTATTGTGATCCCATAGTGGAATATCCCAAGATATTCCCTACTGTGTCTAGTTTCTCCCATTTGGAATATTACAGTGGTAGCAGGGCATGATCTTTGGCTCCGCTTGTGAGATCAAGCTATCAGTGAGATCAAGAGCAAGGGAAGCATGGAGAGGATGAGATTAATCTCATCTCTATTTAGATTTAAGAAGAGCCTCCCCAAGGATGATGTGCAAGAAGAAAAGAGAAGCAGTAGTGAAGCTCCGAAGGAGTTTCAAAAAGAAGATCTTCCAATCAGATCTACGGGATCTGTGCATGAGGAACATTCTAAATCCTCATCTCATGGATATGAGCACTAAGCCATATCATCAAAGCTTCAGCATTTTTCTAGTGATTCCTTCATGAAGAAGGAAAAATAAGGTGTGAGCTTGATTGATGCATTGCCAAGGGCAAGATCTCCAATTGGTGAAGAGTCCTCATCTCAAGAGGAAAACATGAAGGCTTCTCCTTCAATAGTTGATCAAGATATATTGTCTCTCATTGATGATGGGACAATTTCAGTTGTTGAAGAGGAGGAGGAGGAAGTGGGAGATGAGAACACAATCACCTCAAGGACACCTCAAGCACTTCATGAGGAAGAGGTTGGAGAACTTGCTCCAAGAGAAGAGACTCTTGCACTCTTGTAAAGAGTCCCACAGGATCTCATGCATGAGGAGCATGCACTATCATTGATAAATGATGAGGTCTTGGAGATAGGGGAGGTAGAAGAGGAGGAAGGGCATCACATGATGGGAAGCATGAACCCTCCTCTACTTCAGAACATGGAAGCACAAGGAAGGCAAGAGGACTTATGCATTGAAGGTAGGGACAAATCTGTCTGCCTACATCAACATTCTACTCTATGCCTTGACACCTCTTTGCAAGGAGGTCCTCTACTAGGGGCACCTCTTGATAGGAGGAAATCTAAGGTGTTCCTTCATCTATGGGCTGCATATGCATACTTGGCTAAGGAGGGAGCCTCGGGAGAAGCTAGCACAGTGCAGAGAATCTCTCAAGCATTCAGGAGAGAGATAAGCAGTTTCCTGAAAGGGACATTGCAAACTTCCACTCAGATATCTGCGCTGGGAAAGAAGAAATCAGAGATCTATGATGGCATGAGCATGAGGGCACATGGAAACTCAATATCTTTGGGGCATCCCATGATCCCTTCATTCACAAAGGGGATTTTTGAAGATGGTAAGGGGATCCTAACCCTCTCGTATACATGGGCCAAAAGGAGGAGGTTTTGGAAAACAAGGACTTTCCAAGGGGAAGTTGATTTCCATATGCTCCAATCTTTTCTTGTGCAAGAACAACTGAAAAAAGGGCAGAAAAAGGAGGATGATGATGCTCCAACATGTGATCTTGATATCAAGGATGTCAAATATGGGAGCCATGAGAAGACAGGGGCTGCTTTTCAGACCTCTACAACGCTGTCATTCTTGGAGAGCTTGGATCCTTGTTGGGATTCCCAACTCAAGCTGGAATAATCCAAGGACCTTTTCACATGGGGGGTTCTTGAAGGGGAAGTGAAGGATGAAAGGTTCAAGGTGGTAGATGGAGTTATCTATTTCTACAATCTTATTCTTTTGACTAATAACTCCAAACTCAAGGAGGGAATATTTCATGCCATCTATGAAATCCTTCTTTCCAAACCCACTGGTTTTGTCAAAGCATATCATACTCTCTTGGGTGGATTCATATGGGAAGGATATAAAGAATATGTGTACTCTCATATGAAGAAGTGCATGGACTACTTGGTAGAGGAGGAGGAACATAGCTCTTGGGAGGAGCCACCATTCACACCTCCTTGTTCTTTGAGTATGAGAGGGGACTCATCCATGAGTTACCCAACTGATGTAAAACAAGTATATAGAGAGACTCGTCCTCTTGAGCATTATTTTGCATCTCCTATATGCTTATATTTTTCTGACACTCATTTGTAGGGAATGGTGCCAAGATAGGGCACTGAGTATGATGGGTTTCATGGGCCATCTAAGGCCATGAACTATGTTGATGCAAGCCATTTCTTGGAGAACCTTGGGAATCCTTTACATTCCGCATGGTGTGATTCTTTTACACCCACCATGATGACCATTCTCCAAGCATTCCAAAGACATGAGGCAACAAACAAGTGTTGGGGGTGGCACTTGTCATATCTTATTCTATGGCAGTTAAGGATAAAATTGCGCAGGTTGTACATGAGGGAACATATTCCTTCTTATCTATCACACATGACATCTAGCATGCTTCTAATCATGATCCCACAAGCTGAAGATGTCCCTACCTTTGCTGGGGGCATAGTTGGAGGAAAGGAACACTTGTTGAATGTTCCATTGGGGGAAGGAGTTCCCCATTCTTATTGCATTTCATGCTTCCCTGGGAGCATGGGATTTTGTATGGCCACTATGATTAATCACTTGTCTATTTGTAAGGTGAGCCATATGATGGTTGGTGACATGCCTCTCACATGTATTGGGGAGGAGATCTTCTATGGATTGCCAAGCTGGGAGGTGATCCATCACATTTTGATGAAAACATGGGGATGGGAGTCTTTTATGGATCATGAGAACCCCATGATAGACATCACTTCTATCTTGAGGAGGCCATGGATCAGCAAGAAGGTTTCCACAACAACCTTCCATTTCTTCATGATGAGAGCCTTTGAGTTTATTCATCAAGGGAAAACTTGCATCTTCAGGAAGGACCATTGGGAAGACAAAGATATTGCAGAAAATTCAGAGCAATGGAGGATACTATTTGATGAGGGGGCCTCAAGAGAAGAAGGAGGAGTTTTTCAGCACCCTTGCAGTTGCTTGAGGACAAGAAACATTTGGGAGGGGGAGACTGTAATGTTCCTAAATTAGCTTCAGCTAATTTGGAACATTAATTTTTCCTTACTTACTTTGTATTTAATGTTTAATGAATAAATTGTAAGGGAGAATGTCTAATCCCCTTGCAAATCAAGAATAAATCAGTGCCTATGTGAAAAGAGGTATAATTAGACCATTGAAATAAAATCTTGCAGGTGTGAAAGGGCCAAGACCACCAAAAGAGATCCTATTTGACCAAGTGAACAACATTGTCTAGGTTCAATGAACCTCCTTGATGGACTGCACAGTTCTCGAAGGGGTTTCCAAGTGTGAAAAGAACCAAAATAAGAAAGTGGTTTAGGGTTTTCCAAGAGACTCAAATGTTATAAAAGGAGGATGAAGGCTCATGAGGAGGTTGTTGATCATATTTCATTTTCTGAGCTCGCTAAGGCAACTCCATTTCTCTTTGCTGTTTAGCAAGAGAAAGAGAGGATCTCCTGTTTAGGAATCCTCTATCCTTATTTGAGTAGCTCTTGGAGGGAAGTGTGCTAATTGAACCACTATCAGGTTGGAGGCCAAGCTATGCTTGTATTGTCAGCGCTGGCTCATTGAGGGTTTTGCTGCTGCTACAAGTATAGTAAGTGGAATTCTAGATATGCAAGGATCTAGTAGTTTTGAGGGATTTCTCTCAAGGAGGGTGTCTTGTGACCACGCGGAAGAGGATATCTGTCATATTTTCATTTCAGATCTATATATTTTACCCATTTTAACATTCAACCCTAGCTACTGCGCAGTCTCCTTTTTCTACTGCGTTATTTTATGTATTGCTTCTACTGCTAGTTACATATCTCACATTGTACTTGTTTCTGGTGATTGAAGCTTGCCTCTCACCTTGAAGATTAATGAATTAGCTTTCTGATATCTTATGTTCAGATCTGATGTATATTATGAATAAATTCATCTTTAGAAATTACTGAAGCTTTCTGTAGTTCTGTGTATAAAAAGTTAGATCTACACTTTATTATTCAATATAGTATTTTGATGAAATCAAAGGAATATTGCAGTAGAAGGCCGTGTAGTGTTGAAAATGCAAGAAGATTTATTTATTTTAGTGAAACAGCTTCACCTTCACTAAGTGGGCCCGTTGGGCAAATTCCCGCGCAAAGTCTATTTTTAGACTATGTCTATTTTTAGACATATGAGCATGGTCCAGGTTGCAGATGTTATTCTTGGAGTATTGGTCATGTTGGTAAAAATATATGGACCTCTATTTTGACCTATAGGTCTAAGTCTATTTTTAGACTACCTATCCTAAAATATGGAAGTCAAATATTATTTACCCTTATCAATATTCGACTCTAAACTTTCAGTTTACTCTCTCGAGCACTCTCAGTTCGAGCTGGGCGAAGTGGCTCATGCATCCGACAGAGGAATTATGCTATTCCTAAGGGTTTGGTGAGCTCATGCATGGTTGAATTGGCTAGGAGGTCAAAGTGGGCAGAAGTTTGGTGGAGTTGATGAGACAGCTGGTGGAGTTGTGTTCGGTTTAACTTAGTTGAACTAGTTGAGATTAGTTTAACTAGCTAATCAACTAGTAATGAGTGGAGTGAATTAAATATTATTTAATTCATTAATTAGTAACTCATTATTCAAATCAAGAACACATCAGTTCACTATAGTGCATGGACAGTTCAGTGGAGACTAGTGGAAGAGGTAGATGAAAGGGTGAGTACAGCTAATAGTTGTGACATCAGTTGTGCATGAGATTTGCACCACACTTGGAGGCAATTGCCCATGATGATTGCGCTGTCAAACCAAGGAGATTCGAACCTTGGATCTCTATTTAGATAGGCCATGATTGCGCAATAGAGGCAGGCAAATAGTGGTTGAGTTTTGAACCCGTGACTTGTTCAAAACCAAGCTAGTTTGTGTGTAATTTTTGGAGACAGTACTGAGTACTTGTGAGGAGTATTGTACTGAGATTGTTACATGTTTCTCTTCTATTATAATATACAAATAGTCATGTGGGTTTTCACATTTTCCCCATACATACTATGTTAATGTGTATGATGATTTGATGTGTTATCGCTTGATTTATTTTCCACATGTGTGATGATCTGAGTGGAAGAGATTATGTGTTGCATATGAATTCGAATTGTATGTGATCAGGATAGTCTCGGTGGATAATTAATCATTATTTAGCAAATTTCTACATGGTATCGAGCTATTGAAGCAGAGATTTATCATCACATTGATTACAAACTTATTCAGAGATTGCAGTCCGCATGTGGGGCCGTAGCCTTCGATCCATCCTTTCTTTGAAAGGTGATATATCCGCAAATGCCCCCGCAATGGCTCTGCTAGAAATCATTTGTTCGCGCATCAAGGCGTTTGATATTTGAGGTGGAATTCGAATTTTCCAAAGAAGCTTTTTTTCTCGTGCCTAGTTGAAAATGTCTTTCAACGGTTTGCGACTCGAATATGCTCTTGAAGGCAGTTCGAATTATGTTGCATGGAAGGATCACATGGAGGTAGTATTAGAAGATAATGGTCTGAAGGAGTTCGTAGATATGGATGTCCAAAATCCCACTGATCCTGCTGAAGTCGAATTATGGCAAAAGAAGATGGCGAAATGTCGAAGGATCCTGTTGGAGGGCGTCAAGGATCATATTGTATCCAGCTTGCATGGAAAGGCTTCTCCATTTCTAATGTGGAAAGATTTGATGGATCTATTCCAGAGTAAGAGTGACCAAAGGAAGCTGGCACTCAAAGATAAGCTTAGGAACATCAAGATGGAGAAAGGTGACAGTATCGCCAAATACCTCACGAAGTTCACTCAGTGCAGAGATGAGCTGGGAAGTGTGAGGGTGACTGTCGAAGATGAGGAAATGGTCGACCTGTCTCTCCTTGGTCTTCCGAAGGCTTGGCACTCATATCAATATAGTGTCAATGGTCGGGAGAAGCTGTCGGGATGGGAGCGCCTTTGGGCAGATCTCATGCAGGAGGAGATAAGGAGGACTACTCGTGATGGATCTTCATCAAAGGGAGCTAATGAAGAAAATTGTGCTTTGGTGGCCAAAGCAAAAAAGGGGAAGGGTAAGAAAACTTCTCATTCCGGTGCAAAGGGCAAGAAGCAGGATATGGTGAAAGTGAAGTGTTTTCACTGCCATGATCACGGACATTATGCTACCAATTGTCCAAAGAAGAAGAAGAAACAAGCAAGCGGAAGATTCGGCAGATGGAGAGGCTGGCTTCACAACAGCGCTAATTTTCATTGACGCATGCTTGGTTTCAAGTGTGATAGGATCGTGTGGTTCTTGGACAAGGCATCATTTCATATGACTAGAGATCGGGATTTGTTCTCGCATCTCGGAGGACAAAGATCCTGGGTGTGCACATCGAGATGGGCGATGATGGTAGATACAAGTATGCCCGGTACTCGGTACCATATCCTTTCGTAGGGAGTCTGGTAAACCCCCCGTGTTGAAGGATGTCACACAAATGGATTGATTAAGAACTTGATCTCTCGCGGGAATTTTTTAGGATATGGGTATGATGTGGTCTTCAATGAAGGAAAGGCTTTCCTGCGCAGTAAGACAACTGGAGAGACCCGGAAGATAGGGGTTCGAGTCAAGAACCTTTATCAGTTGCAAGTAGATGGCTGCGCAGCAATGGCATGCAAGGCGGGAGAAGTGGTGAGCCGGGATGATGAGGGCGAACTGTGGCACAGGAGATTGGGCCACCTTCGCCATGGAGCTTTGAAGATACTGCAGCAGATTTCTACTGGGCTTCCTAAGGGCACT
Source organism: Pinus albicaulis (assembly GCA_034641835.2). NCBI lineage: Eukaryota > Viridiplantae > Streptophyta > Pinopsida > Pinales > Pinaceae > Pinus > Pinus albicaulis. The sequence goes on along the minus strand of CM076575.1, from coordinate 1,999,331,237 downwards.
CTTGCGCAGTCAGATCAGTGCAAGGGGTGTACCTTGGGGAAGTATGTGAAATCCACCTTTCACGCAATGATGCGCCACGACAATCCTTGAGAGAGTTCACACAGACGTGTGTGGTCCTTTCTCAGTTGCTTCGACAGCAAATCACAAGTATTATGTGATCTTTGTTGATTATTTCTCTCGAAAGTGCTGGATCTTCTTCATGTAGAAGAAGAGCGATACATTCACGAAGTTCTGTGAGTTTAAAGCACTAGTCGAGAAGGAGTCGGGGAAGAAGTTTATTGCTCTAAGGAGTGATAACGGTGGTGAATTCATCTCGGTTGAATTCAAGGAGTTCTGCAGCGCAGAAGGGATTCAGAGAGAGCTCATCGCACCCCATAACCCATAGCAGAACGGGGTGGCTGAGCGGAAGAACATAACGATTGTGGGTGCTGCACGGGCGATGTTGCATGATCAGGGCCTACCCCTTCACTTGTGGGCTGAGGCATGCAATATAGCAATGTATGTGCAGAACCGTTGTCCTCACAAGGTTCTCTGCATGAGTACACCGGAGGAGGCTTATTCTGGCAAGAGGCCTGATATTTCCCATTTGCGGATTTTTTGGTTCTCCTGTCTACATGCATGTGACGAAGCATGCGAGAAGGAAGCCGGATCCGACCGCTGAGGTTGGAATATTTGTGGGGTACACTAATACACCTCACAACTACCGGGTGTATTTTTCGGGAAGTCGCAAGATCGTTGTGCGACGTGGATATATAAAATTTCAGAGAAAGCCATGCTGTTCGCTTGAGAGGGTGCTACACTTGCATGCGTATGAGGAGTCAAGTAGTTCGTAAGGAGGAGCTTCCTGAATGTGGATCGCCACAAGATAGTTCAGGAGGTGGAAGAAACCACCCATGCAAAGGCCAACCATCGAGGGCGCATGCGCACTACAGAGCTGAGCAACTCGCTCGAGATGCAGAGAAGGTTGTAGGACCACCCACAAGACAACAAGCAGACAGAGGCAAGCCACTGTGATTTGGTGACACTGGATACATGGCTCTGGTGAGTCAATGTTTTGGAAAGGATGGAGCCATCTCTTGAGGACATTGAGGAAGTCATGGAGGAACCCGCATGTCCCGCATGGGTTGATGCCATGGTCGAAGAATATGATTCGATCATCAGAAACAGTGCATGGGAGATTGTCCCAAGACCGAAGGAGAAATCAGTGGTAGGTTCGCGATGGATCTACAAAGTGAAGCAGGCGGCTGACGGGAGTGTGGAGAAGTACAAGGCGAGATTTGTCGCCTGAGGCTTTTCTCAGATAGAGGGGATCGATTATGAGGAGACCTTTGCACCTGTCGCAAGGTACTCTTCCATACGAACGATCCTAGCTCTCTCAGCACAGATGGGGAGGCACATCCATCAGATGGATGTGAAGACTGCGTTCCTCAACGGAGTCATTGAGGAGGAGGTGTACATAGAGCAGCTCGAAGGTTTCAAGATCTTCCGTAGTGAGTCGCATGTGTGCAGGCTCAAGAGAGCGTTGTATGGGTTGAAAACAAGAACCTCGTGCTTGGTACACACGGATAGACAATTATTTCACCGGACTTGAATTCTCCAAGAGTGAGGCGGATCCTAACCTATACCAGATTGTGGTGGAGGGTAAGTTGTTGATCATTGTACTTTATGTAGATGATTTGATTTTGACAGGTGATGAGCAGTTGATACACTCATGCAAGGATGATCTTGTAAAGGAGTTTGAGATGAAGGACTTGGGGCTCCTTCATTATTTCCCGGGATTGGAAATTTGGCAGCACAGTGATGGATTGTTTATGTCTCAAGGCAAGTATGCCCGGGAGATACTGGAGAAGTTCAACATGCAAGGTCGCAAGCCTGTTGATACTCCTCTTCCTAGAGGATGGAGGAAGGAGGATGCTACTTCAGCGGAGGTAGTGGATGCCATTGTTTATCGACAGTTGGTGGGGTCGCTTATGTATCTGGTCAATACACGACCCGATATATGCTATGTTGTTAACCAAATTTTGCAAGCTATGGTTAAGCCTACCAAGCTCTTCTGGAAGGCAGGCAAGCATGTATTGCGTTATATTAGTGGCACATCGGGATATGGTCTATGGTACAGACAGGAGGTTGGAGCGAAGCTTTCTGGCTTCACTGATGCAGATTGGGCAGGGAGCCCAACAGACCGGAAGAGCACATCCGAAGGAGTTTTTAGCATTGGGTCGACAGCAGTTTCCTGGTACAGTAGGAAGCAGAGATCTGTGGCACTCAGTTCAGCAGAGGTCGAGTACATGGCAGCTAGCTTGGCTGCATGCGAGGCTATTTGGATGAGGAAGATCCTCGTTGGATTGTTCGGGTTGTATCTGGAGCCTACAGTGATTTACTGTGATAACTAGAGTTGAATTAAACTCTCAGCTAATCCAAAGATTTCATGATTCGATCGAAACACACGAAATCGTGTACCATCATATCAGATATTGTGTTCACGAAGAATCATGATGCTTTCATATGTTCCATTTGAGGATCAGATGCCGACATCCCGACGGGCGCTACCAGGAGCAAGTTTGAATTCCACAGAGTGTGATAGGGTTGCAGATAATCCACATCTTGGCCGAGAGGGAGTGTTGAAAATGTGAAGAAGATGATGGAGCTTAGTGAAATGAAGCCGCCTTCACTAAGTGGGCCCACAGGCAAATTCTGGCACAAAATCTATTTTTAGACTATGTCTATTTTTAGACATATGGAGCATGGTTCGGAGATTGCAGTATGTTATTCTTGGAGTATTGGTCATGTTGGTAAAAATAGATGGGACTCTATTTTTTGGACCTATAGGTCGAAGTCTATTTTTAGACTGCCTCTCCTAAAAATAGGGAAGTCAAATATTATTTACCCTTAATAATATAAGATGCTTAAACTTCGCCATTTCCAAGATCTCCCGCCCGAGCCACAGAAGTGGCTCATGATCCTATTGGCAGAGGAATTACGCTATTCCTAAGGGTTTGGTGAGCTCATGCTTGGTTGACTTCAGTTAGGACTTCAGTGGCAGAGTTTGGTGGAGTTGATGAGACAGTTGGTGGAGTTGTGTTCGGTTTATCTTAGTTGAACTAGTTGTGATTAGTTTAACTAGCTAATCAACTAGTAATGAGTGGAGTGAATTAAATATTATTTAATTCACTAATTATTAACTCATTATTCAACTCAAGAACACATCAGTTCACTACAGTGCATGGACAGTTCAGTGGAGACCATTGAAAGAGGTAGATGAAAGGGTTGAGATAGCTATCAGTTGTGACATCAGTTGTGCATGAGATTTGCACCACACTTGGAGGAATTTCCCATGATGATTGCGCTATCAAGCCAAGGAGATTCGAACCTTGGATCTCTCATTAGACCAGCCTTGATTGCGCAATAGAGGCATGCAATTAGTGGATGTGTTTTGAACCTGTGACTTGTTCAAAACCAAGCTAGTTTGTGTGTAACTTCATGAGATAGTACTGAGTACTTGTGAGGAGTATTGTACTGAGTTTGTTACATGTTTTCTCCATTATAATATACACAATAGCTGTGGGGTTTTCAGCTATAATATTTCCCCATACATACTGTGTTAATGTGTATGATTATTCGATGTGCTATTGCTTGTTTTATTTCCGCATGTGTGATGATCTGAGTGGAAGAGATTATGTGTTGCATATGAATTCGAATTGATATGTGATCAGGATAGTCTCGGTGGATAATTAATCATTATTCAGCAAATTTCTACATGTAGTTTCCAGATCTGATGTGGATCTGATGTTTTAGCCTGAATCTGCTATAGATCTGAGTTCTAACATTATATTTCTGAAGCACACTTAGAGGGATGTTGTCTATTCATTTCTACACTTTCTACATATATTGCAGCTCCTGTTTTTGAAGATTTCTTGCTTATTTCCTCATGCAATTCACTATACTTCTTAAGGAACTTCATTAAAAGTATGATTTGCTGATGCTATACTGTAATTCATGTCTGATGGCTGATTTCTAGTGACTCTCTGCTGAAACTGCGCAAGTATGAAGTGGGTTCTTCTTCATTCCATCAACTGTTCTCTTTAGCTGATTTTTAACTAGTCAACTTTGTGGGAGATCTGTTTAAGGCCCTTAAACCCATTTTTTTTTTCCTAAAACTCAGCATGGAGGTCCCAAACAGCCTACACTAAGGGAATCCAAACATGAGAAGCATTATTCTTGCACCATTTTTCTTATACAACGTTCTCCCTGAGCCTCTTGCAGTTTTTCCTAGTAGTGGAATTTCCCGCTCCTTGCTTGTTTGGTTTTTGCTTCTCTTTGGATCCATTATTTAGATCTGTATATCTAAGGTTCCCAAGGGCCAAAAAATCCTAGAGGAGAATGTCATTCCCACACTTTATATGTTTCATCAGTCTTCTATAGACAGAGTCTGGAACGGGCCAGGAAGCCTTTGGTTTTCACCCTCTCCTTAGAGGTGATATAACCAGTAAATGCCCTACCAGTCTATCTTTGGTTTAGAAGTTGCTGGTGTGTTTTCCATACTACTGTGATCCCATAGCAGAACATCCCAAGATATTCCCTACTGTGCCTAATTTCTCCCATTTGGAATATTACAAAGACTATAAAATAAATCATGAACAAGTTGGATAGTATGTATGGAAGAAAAGGATTTCAAGATTATGAAATTGCTAGAGAACCCCATTGCATTATTTAAGAAAAGGAGAATGTACTTACAAAAGACTCCATATTCATAGTAGTAGAAAATAAAAAATCCTCTCAAGGATATAATGAGAGAAACCATGGGAGTATTGACATGCAAATCACTTGTCAAAAGATACAACACGAAGATGTCATCAAGGAAAATTAGATATTGTTGAATCAATGACAAGGTCGGGAGGCCTATTGTACAACATTAGAAGTTGAACTAGCCTCTTTGATATTTGAGATTGAAAAAGAATATAATCATCTATCCCAGTATCAAAACTTGGAGAAAACAACCAGAATGTTGGATAAGATCCTTATGAGTCAAAGATATCCTCTTATCAAAATTGGATTGAGTTTTGAAGGAGAATCATGATTTATGAAGTAAAAGGAGAAATTAGAGGACAACCATATGATGAACCCTTTAATAAACTAAGAGTGGGGGAGGGGGGGGGGGGGGTGGGTGTGAATATTTTTAGTCCATTCATGGACATTGAAATTATTTTCATTAAACTCATTAACAAGTCATTTCATAAGCAGCTTAATAAATAATGATCAGTAGACTAAATATGTGAGTAGTAAGTAATAAGCAAATAACACATCTCATGAACACATAATAATTATGCACATGGACACCATATACAAGTGGAAACCCATAAGGAAGAAAACCACATCTTATTATTGTTGTGATGCAAAGGCAAGCTACTACTCCCTCTCACAACCGATTTTCTATAGGCTCCAACCTACAGGAGTCTCCTACCTCAATTTCTAGAAGCTACAACTTACAAGGAAGCTCAAATCCCATATATTTTATGCGGGCTACAACCCACATGAGGCTCCTACCTCACCCAAATCTAACTAGAAGTTTATCAAGCTACAACTTGAAAGGAGACTATAATCCCCTCACTCAACATGAAAGTAAAATGCTAATTTACATGGATATCAGCTTTGGCTTCCTTCACCTTCACACTTCTTCCCTCTCTTCCATCAAATATGCTTCATATCGACTCCAGTTATGCATAGAATCTCTATCATCTCTCCCACATTATCCATCTCTCTCCCATTCTACATCTCTCTTTCATTTTTCTGCTCTCTTCCATTCTGTAGCTTTCTAACATTTTTCCACTCTCTTCCATTCTGTAGCTTTCTAACGTCTCTATGCACACTGATATTACATGTTTTATATAGATAAATACATGAATGTTTTCATTCTACAGGGAATATGAAGTGAATAGGCTTAACTCTATGCCTTCCACCCATTTGATTCCTCATTCTTCAGTTCAAGTTATTATATCCAAAATAATCATTACAATACTCATGGAGTTTTTCCTATGCCTGTGGAGACTTTCCTTTGCATCACAAACAATATAAAATAATCAATGAATTTACATTTATAGTTACAAGAAGTATATTTCACTTAGCCCTTTCAACTACTTGGCTTTGCTGTGCATTTATCTTGTTCTTCTTGCTGTCCCTTTGTCTTTTCTGATTCTGCTGTTATATTCAAACTGTGCTGCATAACCGCCTTTTTTCCCGACTCGACCCATGATTCCTATCTCCTCATAGCCACAACGTTCATATTTCTTTTCTCTTCGCTTTGTGTCGAGTCACTTACCCGAGTCTGCCTCTGTGTACATATTTTTGTTTGATAAACAAACGCAACTGTATAGCACCTGTGGACGAGTTTCAGGTATTTTCCACCCGAGTCTACTCCTGTATTTAAAATTTTCTTTATAAACTGATGTAACCACATAGAACCTTTGACATGAAATATATTAAACAGAACTCTGAAATGAATATCATCCGACCTCATATCACATATCAAAGTTCCATAGGTTTTATGTTATAATCCTCCTTTTCCTCCTCCAATGTAATTTAACACAGGAAATGCTTTACATCCGGATTTGAAATCCTTTGGAGTTCACCTTTGAAACTACATTGCATCCAGGCTCTTGTCTCTCTTCACATTTTAGCGTTTCAACGTGGTTCTATTCCTCCTGAGCTTTGCGATTGTGATATCCGATTAGGTCCCATGCTAGACTTTAAATCCTTTAGTCTTTCGCTTTGTAGTTCCATCACGTGCGCTCCTCGTAACGCATCTCACACTTTATAATTTTAACATGATTCTTGAGCACTTATCCTCCTGAGCTTGCAATGTGCGATATGCGGGCTAGGTCCACGTCATCATGCCATGTCACCTTGCCATGTCACTACCACATCATTTCCATGTCACTTCCATGTCATCACCCCATTACTACCACATCATCACCACGTCACTGCCATGTCATCTCAAATTGGCCCATTGCAATATCATAATTGTAACCATATCAGATTGTTTGTGATTTTTCAATTTCACAAATCACTGTGAATACCTTATCGCATGTCACAAGATTTATCTTATAGCAATAACAAGGTTCCTATTATCATACATGATATGTGATCGCATCACATTGCAAACCCCACTTCTTATTGCATCGCAACTTTAAAAAATTACCTTGTGATAACTTAACATATAAATATAAAAATCATCGATATCAATGTGAGCTAAAAACGTTATGGCCGAATGCGATATAATCTGGATTGTTCATTCTCATACTTTGTGTTTGTGATATGATCTCGACTGTTAATCTCGACTTCACTCTGGTTTACTGACTTGACCCATGCATTCACGACTTTATCCATTTGTTGAACCCATTCATTACTTGTCTTAGGATGTTCACGACTCTACCCACTCGTGCATGACTCGGCTCAGTGCGTTCATGACTTGATTCAATATGTTCACGACTTGACCCAATATTGTTGCCTTTGCTGTATTTGCTCTTTTTGCTGCCTTTGTTGCCTTTGCTCTTTTTGCTGCCTTTGTTGCCTTTGCTCGTTTGGCTACCTTTGCTCCTTTGTTGCCTTTGCTGCCTTTGCTACCTTTGCTCTTTTTTCTACCTTTGCTCCTTTGCTACCTTTTCTGCCTTTGCTCCTTGATAAATATTCTAATGCTGCTCCTTTGCCATCAATGACAATATTTCCAATAGTCTCCCCTTTTGGCATTGATGGCAAAACTTCCTCGCCTTTCATTCTGAGAAGTGTATATCTTCCTCTTCTTGATTTTCCTCCCCCTTTGACATCAATGGCAAGGGGTTATAAAATGTTTCCAGTGTAGATTCCATCATTGCATTGCTCCTCTTTGAGTTCAGTATAGGCATCCTTCATTCAGTTCTTTTATTATTAAATGAATATACACACTCCATCTATTCATTACACAGTTGATGAATCCTTTTAAATTTGAATGAATACACCTAATCCACCATTGTATTACTACTTCCTGATTGTTATCTATAACCGTGACTGTTGCTTTATGCTTTTTTTTCCAGGGAAAAAATCGGCAACTTTCTATTAATGAGAGTTACACTTAGTACATGCAATTAAGCATTCAAGATGCCCATAGGGCCCATGTAATTATGTACACTGTGTAGCTAGGCTACCAATAAATTACAAATTGCAAGCAGGGCTAGGATTTTCACACTTGCCTTTCCTCTTTTGGACAATCTTCCAATTCTCCAAATGCAGGTAGGAGGGAACCAAGGCCATCTCATTGTGCCCTATTGTATTCTCTTTTTCAGAGTCTGAACTTTTGGACACATGCGCTCTCTTTTTTTCACCCGATCTTATGTTAGAACATGCTTCAGGTGGCGTATGATCCATTTCCGGGTCAACTTGAGAGTCGTTTTAGTTTCCATTGGTTCTTGTAATTCTTGTTCTTGTGTCCCTTCGTATTCTACTGGTTGTTTCCTCTCATTCTGAGTTGGTATGTCCCCTTCATCTTCTGTCTCTTGCTCTAGTCCTCCTGTAGGGAATTTCCATCCCTTGGATGCTTTCCCTATTTTCTTCTTCTTTCTAGTTTCCGGTTTTGTGTCCGGGCTTGTATTTTGTAGGTGCCTAATTTACCTACAAATCCAACATCTAAACGCTGTATTTTCATAGTCTAGATGTTGCAGCCATTTTTGTTGGTCGTGGATCAGGTATATACTTTCTGGAAAATCGTTACTAAGATCCACTTCCACACAGATTTGTGAAAAGTAAAGATTCTCTCCTCTAGCCGTTGGATGTCTTTTTTGATATATCTCCCAAGGCAGTTAATAGTGCACTCTAATACACCTTCATTCCAGAAGTGGAGCGGGAGGTTATATAGATTGACCAAAACCAACATCATAGTATTTTTCATCGTGTTGGCATCAAAATCAGGGAACCAGTGGGTGATGAAGAGTCCAGTGGAGCCCTAGAACCATGATTCTGCCTTGATTATGATATCTATGGCTTACTGTGATTGAAAATCGACAATAAAATACCCTTTGGAGCAGAGATGTATGTCGCAGTCCATGGTCCAGTTTGTAAATATCCAATGGAACAACTCCATTGATTTTGGCCAGTAACACTTAAATTTTCATATTATTGCTTGCATTTCAAATGTGGAATGATGTTCCTCAATCTCTGGTGCCTTGATGTTTAATTATGGAACATAGTTCAGCTACTCCATAATGTATGGTTTGGGAGAGTTTTCAATCTGTTCTGAGGGTGTTGCTACTTTGCTTTTTCCTTGTAAAATTTTCCTGTAGGATGGGCCATTTGGGGTTCCAGATTTGAAAGTGTTGGTTCCCCTCATCTGTTCGTGTGTTCTTTTCTGTTCTATCCTAGTCGAGGTATTTTCTCCTACTGCTCCTGCTCCTCCTTTGAGCCTTAAGGTTAGAAAAATGGAGGAGCTCATTTGGATGGAATAATCCTTTAATCGACTTCCCCCCTGTAGTAGCTTCCTAGAATAAATCAGGCTTTGTTTCATGACTTGAATGCATGTAGAAAGTTGGATCTTTTCCTTCAAATCTGAGATCATATTTGTCTCCTGTACCCACATGCTTTTGGATTTCCCATCTAAATTTTTAATTAAAATATGAAACTGGACCTCCTTTTTAGAGATCCACCCTCTTTTATCTAGGTTTGTGGATTTTGCAGGTAAACCCCATAGCCCAAATCTACCTAGTGGACTCTCTCTGATTTCATAAGATAGAGGGGCCTCACAAAGGGAGTTTACCTTGTTGTAAGCAACCCCGCTCCACCCTTGCCACCAAATCCGTTGAGGGGATAACAAAGGAATCATACCCCATTTAGCCCACAACTTGGGCATAGATCTAAGTCCCTCAGGGCATAGAAAATAACATTTGGTTGCAGTTTGAAAAATAAAAAGAACATAGCATAAAGAGGTGGATACCTGAATAATGCACAGCCTCTAGATCGAGAATGAACCGTTATTGTTTGGGGGAAACCGAACCTATTAACGCCTCTTCTTGACTGCGGGTTGTGCAGGAGATCATCATCGAAACTGCAACTGTAACTGGGTTCATCCTCAGTCAGATCACCCATCCCCAGCCTCCATTTAGGCAGCATGCCTTCGACTCCATCTACGGCCTCCATTCCGACATCTCTGTCCTGTGTTCCATTCCCCACAATTGAGATACCGAAATGAGGATTCCAGAGCAGGCAGGACCCCAGGAGAACCATTCATTGCATGGGAGTATAATGAGCCCAATGCAAAATCATATTTATAAAAAATTCTTGATATGGGAGGTCGAAAATTTGTGTCTAGCTGCATGTTTGGAAATGACTTCCCCTCTCCACTATGAGCCTCTTCTTGGCTAGTTAGCTTAGGCCCTCCATTTGTGTGATTGAGCCCCGTAGTGACCTGAATCCCTTCCCATCTAGATGCTAAAGCCAGGGGAGCCATCGTCACCTCACCCAAAAACCTTGGCCTACAAACCCTAATGCTTCGATTCTCCATCTTCTTCGTCTGACTATTGCTTTATGTTACACATAAGCATTACTTTATATGTACTTCAAAATTACAAGAGAATTATGAATGCATTGCAAACTTCATGTGTCATATGAGCATTTTTGGGGTAATACTTTGAAAATCATTAAGATTCCATGAATATAAAGAACAAATTGATGCTATCACAACTCATGAGAATGCTGGAAGGCATGTCACCATATAATGTTAGTTTCTTTTGTCCCTTGCTACTTGATGAAATTCTATGCGCTGTTGAAATATCAACAATTCCTTTCTGCTGAAGTAAGCTTTAGATGAATCAATAATAGACTCTTGAACTTCAATAATAAGATTAACACAATTAGCCCATCATACTACAACTTTATTAATTATCTTAAGAAAGAGGCCTTGAAGATATATCAATACTGACTTGAGGAAGAGTGCAATTCTATCCAAGAATAAATTCTGCTTCAATGTTTAATATAATACTTCAAATGCAAACAAGATAACGATCTTTTGGCACTTTTAATGACCTTTCCATGATTTGATAATGCAACTCAAAATTCTCCTTAATGTATTTATACCATACCAACACCGTGATGTATGTTATAATACTCCGATATTGGGAACCTGTACCATGTAAACACTGCTCCAAAAATAACACTTGGAATTCTACTGATAGGAAGATTGCTCCAAATACCAATTGATGAATATTTGTAATGATATACCAATAATACAAATTTTCTTAGTCATTCTTCTTAAAAACATTCTGTTAAAGTATAAACACATGCCGAGAGACACATAATGTAATCATCCTCTGTAGATCTTTACCAGCTCCATAGCTCAAGCTCTTCTTGACAACTTTTATGGGCTACTCTCCCCCTAAGAAGTTGCTTCTTGTCTAACCCTGGTTGGATGTTTTTTCCTAATCTTGCAACCTCTGCTGGAGAATTTTTTTTTGGATCATATCAGGGAGTAGCATCTATAGACACTATCCCCAATTTGTCTCTTAGATACTTGAATGGTTCTCTAGCAAGAGGTTTTGTAAATATTTTTGATGTCTATTGTTTTGTTGGGACATATTCAATCTTTACTGTTTTCTTTTATACTTGTTCTCTGAGGAAGTGGTACTTTATTGGGATGTGCTTGGTTTTTGAATGAAGCACATGATTTTTTGATATTCTTATTGCACTTGTATTGTCACATTTGATAGAAATAGGTTCAGTGATGCTTACCTTCATGTATTAAAGAGTTTGTTTCATCCACATTACTTGTGTGCAACAAGCTGCTGCTGCGATGTATTTTTCTTCTGATGTAGATAGAGAGACAGATGTTTGATTTTTGCTTAACCATGCCACCAAAATTTCTCCCAAATAGAATGCACCTCCACTTGTGCTTTTCATGTCATCCACATAGATGTCCCATTCTGCATCTGTATATGTTGTCAATGTGAAATATTTTCCTTTCAGATACCATAGGTCATAATGTGCAGTTCCTTGCAAGTATCTAAATATCCTCTTGATTTCTATCAAGTGATTTTGTTTTGGTGCTACTTGATATCATGCCACAAGTCCTACTGCCAAAATAATGTCTAGTCTAGAGACTGTTAGGTATATAAGACTTCCTATCATAGAACTATAAAGTCTTTTATCTACATCTGCAGATCCATCATCAACACATAACTTGCATCCAGTGATCATGGGAGTTGACACACGTTTCCAGTCTTCCATTTGGAATATTTTTAACATGTCTCTCAATTATTTTTCTTTTAAAATGAATATGCCTTTGTTCTTTTGTAGAATTTGAAGTCTTAGGTAGAAGGTAAGCTCTCCAATCATAGACATACCAAATTTTGACTTCATATCTTCTGCAAATCCTTTTACTAACTCATCCTTGTTGTTGCCAAACATTATGTCATATACATATACCACTACAATTAAAAGTTCATTTTCATCAGCCTTTATATACACATTGTTGTCTACTTCTCCCTTCTTGAATCCTTGTTTCTGAAAGTAATTTTCCAGCCTATAATACCATGCACGTGGTGCTTGTTTGAGACCATATAGGGCTTTCTTTAATCTGCAAACATAGTTGTGCTTATATTATAAGGAAAAACCTTCAGGTTGTTCCATGTAGACTTATTCCTCTAGATCTCCATTTAATAAGGCAGACTTCACATCCATTTGATATACCTTGAAATCATGATAGCATGCAAAATCCAAAAACATTCTAATTGATTCCATTCTTGCTACAGGGGAAAAAGTTTCATCATAGTCGTCCTTCGATTTGAGAGTATCCCTTACATAAAATTATGGATTTATTTCTGATTACCCGACCTTGTTCATTCATCTTATTCTTGAATATCCACTTTGTGTCAATGAATTTTTTCCCAAAAGGTCTTGGTATTAACTCCCAAGTCTTGTTCTTCTCAATCTGGTCTATTTCTTTGTTCATATAATTTATCTAATTTTTGTCTTTGCTGGCTTCATCGAAATTCTTTGGTTCTATTTATGAAAGCATGAATAGATACACTTCCTTGGCATGTTCAGCTAGCTATCTTCTAGTTTGGTATCCTGCACTCTTGTCTCCAATGATTTGATCTTCTAGATGGTTCTTCTGAGTGTGTCTCGAGGGTCCTTTTGAGGTTATTTTTGCATCTTCTGTTGTCTCATTTTGTTCTTTATTTTCTTGATTCTCATCTTGATGATCATTTGGAAGATTGACATAGTTTGTACTTCTGGTTTTGTCTGGTAGTTATTCATCAAATATCACATAAATGCTTTCCACAATTTTATGAAGTCTTTTATTGTAGCACATGTAATCCTTACTCTTTGATGCATATCCCAAAAATATTGCTTCCTCATCTCTTGCATCATAATTCCCGAATTTTTCATCATTATTCTTTATGAAAAATTTGCTGCCAAAGACTCTAAAGTGCTTAATTGATGTTGGTTTCCCATTCCACAATTCATATGGAGTCTTGTCACAATTTGGTCTGAGATGAGCTTTGTTGAGAATATGAACAACTGTGTGTACTGCTTCTGCCCAGTAGGTTTGGGGAATGTTTCTTTCTTGCATTATGGCTCTGGAAATCTATTGTACATACATGTTTTTCCTCTCTACCACTCCATTCTACTGAGGTATATCTACAATTGTAAACTGTTTCTTTATCCCATATTCATTGCACAGGTTTGTAAACTCATCACCTGTGAATTCACCTCCTCTATCTTATTTGATGCATTTTAGTTTAAATCTAGTTTTGTTTTCCTCCAGTGCCTTGAATATTATAAATTTCTCAAATGCTTCAGATTTGTATCTGATAAATTCCACACATGTTAATCTGGAAAAATCACCGATTATCAACATGAAATATGATTCTCAACCTGGTGCATTTGTTCTTGAAGGTCCGCACAGGTCCATGTGTACAAGCTGAAGAGGCTTACTTGTAGATAGTTGGTATTTAACTTTTAACGATGTGTGGGTTTGTTTTCCTAGTTGGCAGGAATTACATATGGTATTTGGTGGCTTCTTTATTGCAGGAAAATCTTCGACAACTTTCTTTTTGCTCAGTTTGATGATGTGGTCAAAATTTAGATGTCACAATCTTCTATGCCATAGCCAAGATTCGTCAAGTTTGTTGATGTGGCATGATTAATTCTCCTCTTCCACTATATAAACATTACTCTCTATTCGAACACCTTTGACCAAGGTCTTTCATATGGTGATTGACCTTACTTTACAATCTTGGGCTCTGAAAAGGACCTCACACCCTTTATCACAAATTTGACTAACACTTAGCAGATTGGATTTTAGACCATCTACAAACAATACATCTTAAGCCTCTCCTCTTCCATTATTCAGGCTAACTATGCCTTTTCCCTTGATTTTCCCTTCTTTATCATTACCGAATGTTACATTCCCATATTTATTTTCATCAAAAGTTACATACTTTCTTCGGTCTCCAGTCATATGTTTTGAGCACCCACTGTCCACATACCATTGACTATTTTGATCTTGAGAAATTAGAACCAGATGAAATTTATTTAGCTTCCTTTTCCATTGCATGCAACTGTTTGTTCTATACATTTTATAAGGAGATAGATCAAAGTCTTTGAGAGGACATTCGTAAGACTTGTGCCCATTTTTATGGTAGAAAAAAATTGATTGTATTTCAGAATGGATTATGTACATAAGTGAATCCACCATTGTTCTTAATTCCCTTTGAGTTTCCATACTCCAGTCTCTTTACATACGCTCTACGCTCCATGTCTTTATGACTGAACCTTTTACAACAAAATAAATACCCATGGAAGTAGTATCTGTATCTAGAAGAGAAGGTTGTTTGGGGATATTTCCATCTGGTCGTATGTATTAGCACCCAATCTGAACCTCAGGCTGAAAAAGGCAAATCAGGGTAACAACTAAACCACGCTCAGCCTTGTAGCTAGCCCTACAAGGACAAGAGAGGGCTCTCTCCGTATAATAGATATTCAATAACACAATAATGAACTGATTTTAGGCTAGGTATATAAATGGGAAAAGGGGTTTTGATAAATGACTGAATTTTCAGGGATGTATGGGACAAAAGGACAGTATGAACCGAGGAATTAAATCAATGACACTGAGTATTTCATGGGGCAAGATAGGCAGGATATTTAGCAATCAAGTTGACATAAGATGGAGTGAAAAGACTGTTGAGAAGATGAAAATGGCATAATAAATGAATCCTTTTCAAACAGAAGAAAACACACAGATTATGAATTATTTCCCAAGGCAGTGCATATAAAATGGATTCTACCTTTTTAACTTGAAAACATTCAACTGGAAATGTTTATGAATGAATGGTGAAACATAAAAATGCACATATGAAACACAAAGGAGAGACATATGCTAAAACTCATACCGCATGGATCCCACAAATCATAGCTGCATCATTTTATTAATTCCCTGACAAATTGTACAATGGAGCGTAGAGCTCACTGCCACACTATTCCCCTACTTCTGAGTTTTCAGACCTCAGACTTTCAGCCCCTTGCAAATGTTTTGTATTTACAATAAATAGCCAGATTTTGTGGGAACATAGATAGATGGAAAGAGGAGAAATCATAGCTGAAGATGGAAAACCAAGAGCCGATGATCTTTCCGTAAAGGAAGAGCTACGTTACCTCTGGTCAGTGAGAAGGCGAAACATTGTAACGTATATCTCTTTACCACATAACTGCAGATGTGACTGTTACGAATTTGGGTCTCGGCCTCTGACATTTCACTTTCCATTTGCCGTTTGAAGAAAACTGAATTTTTATAATTTGCTTGTTTGAAACAGAAATGAAATGAAATTACGCCTTTCGTGAAGGGGAAAATGTATTTTAAATGGGAAAAGGGAAGGGAGAGGCAGTGGGGTCCGCATTGCAATTGGGATCAGGGGTTGAACATTGTTGAAACAAAACCCAAAAAGTTCCTATGCGATTAGCTTGGGTCGGATGGGCAATATACAATGGAGCAGGGAAATCCCTTAAGAGTAAACAAAAAATGATTTTTCACTTTGTATAAAAGGAAGGAATGATTGTATTGGACGGGCAGAGGGCTTAAGGTGGGGTCCAAGGTGCCAATCGCAATCGAAAGCGAGATCGGGAGTGGAAGAAATAGTGTATGGGCGTGAATGATATCACCGATTGCGACGAGCGATCAATCGCATCGGAGATCGGGAGGTGGGACGCGTTTGAAAGCATCATACAAAAGTTCCAATGCGATGGAGTACTTTAAAAAACTTTGAAAATCCTTTTATTGCTTTTACAAAGGGAGAAAGTGTTTTTTCATTTGAATGGGGCAGAAGTCTTGTATGGTGGGCCCAGGGGGTCAATCGCATCGCAATATCGGAGGGGAGCGAGGTTAATCGCATCAGGAGAACAAAATTTGAGATGTGATCGAAGGAATGGGCGCGATCAGGAGTTGCGATGGAAATGTTGCGATCAATCGGAGGGGAAACGCGATCGGGTCAATCGAAGGAGGGGCGTGATCGGAGGATCGAAGCAATCAGAGGGAAGACGCGATCGGAGGATCGGAGGATGTCTTGCGATTAATCTCATTGGAGTATGGTGCGATTGGCGGATCGGAGGATGTTGCGATGGGCCAATCGGAATGATCAAATAAACGTTGTGATTTGCCATGGATTTGCGATTGCGATGGGAATTAGGGGGGGGGTTTATATGATACAACCTTTTGGTTTATATTATAATGTTTTCAAGCATGGAGGGGAAGTGGTTAAAAATAAATCGCATATGTTTTTATAATGCGATTTTATAATCGGAAAGGGGGGAAAAGGGGAATATTCAAACTTTAATAGCACAAAGTTTTAAGGGCAAAAAATGGAAATAGGGGATATATGAGGATATAAGGGTTTTTACTTCACTTAAGCATAAATTTCAATCCAGAAGTTAGTTTTGAGAGTGTAGTATACTGTTGGAAAGCTCTTTCTGGGCTCTTTCTGATGGATCTGCTTGGAAGAGGCTCTAGCACTGAACATGCTAAGGAAAACTTCTCTGAAAGGTAGGGACATCACTTTGTGGAGATAACACCTTTTGAATTGTGGCTGAAAGGCAAAGTATCATGTTTTCACCTCAAAACATGGTTTTGAGGTGAAAATTACATCAAGCCGAATAAAGTGTCTCTTTGATCTTCCTGGTGCTGTGACTTTGAATTTATTGACTTCCTCATGACCTTGCTAATATTTATTGACACTTGACTCATTAATTTGATCATGATGAGACCTTAGAGACTGATGAGACCCATCCTATGACCTACTGATATGATCTTGAGAATGAAAGTGACTAACGACTGAAGACCATAGGAAGGAAAATCAGAAAGTACCTCATGAGGGAAAACAGATAAAAAATTACTACCATCAATGAATCCATGACCTAGCAGAATGGTGAAGTTTATTTGGTATGAGACACCTAATATGCAAATGAAAAAGAGAAGTTTTGATAACTGATGGCAGTGTGACTAGACTGACACTAACAGTATGAAAATTCTATCTTTGGAAGCCATTTGATCTATGCTGGAATGTTTCTTGGTTTTTTACTTCTTTTGTTTCTAGGGCTTTCCTTGTGGTGGATTTTTGCTACAGCTCATGAGGATTTGAAGAGTTTCCCACATTTTTGTTCTCAAACTGATGGGAGTTAACATTTTCTTTTAGGACAACTTTCACAAATGTAATAGCTTTCTTACCCTCTGCCTTCAACTTACTGGATTCCCCTTCATATCCTATCCTAGTTTTTACAAGAGGAGATATTTGTGCATTTAATATCATGTCCAATTATTCAACACCTTTTATCTGTTGAATGTTCATTGTTAAATCAGTTTGAGCCTTTTCCAATTTCTTTCTCAGACTCACCACCTCTTCTTCCAATCTTCCACATTCTTGACTTTTCTCTCTTATTTGCTGTAGCATAATGTCTTCTACTTTCCTTACTTCTTCTAGTTCACTTTTCAAATTAATTAAATATTTAGAGTTTGGTTCTTCCTTTACATGTTTTATAAGGATTTCCTTTTGTTTTCTAGTCTTGAGCTTGAGTCTATCTATTTCCTTTAGGGCACTTACCAACTCCCCCTCAAGATCTACCTCACATTCTTCTTCAAATTCCAATAAATATTTTTCAAGCTCTTCCTTGGCCATCAAAATGAATTCTGATGTTCCTTCTTCATTGGGGGATTCATCTTAGCTCTCAAATGCACTGCTGTCTTGTTGAGCATAGATTGTTCTTAGATTAAATTTTTTCCCTTTCTACCTACTACTGAAATTGATTTTCTCTTTCCGTTTTGACTGATTCTCTATTTTCTTATGAGGAAATTTTGAAGCATAGTGCCCCACTCTTCCATAATTAGAACACTTAAATTGAAGTTTACCTTTGTACTTACCTGTGCCTCTATCTAATCTTTTGCAAATTTGGCTTCTTCTTCATCAAAGCATGAGCATGTACCTTCCTTCTCTTTTATGCATTTGTCTTCTTTAAGGCAACCTCCCTCATGTTTGACTTCCATTTAGGAAGTCTCATCTCATATTATGTTAGGTTGCCAAGTAATTTGTTCCTGGTCAAGGTTTCCCAGTTTGATGTTTCTTCTATGGAAGAAACCTTAGGATTAAACCTGAGTGGTAGAGATCTCAATTATATCTGTACTATAACACTTTATTTAATTTCTTCTCCTAGGCCTATCATGATATTCACAACTTCTGCAACTCTTAAGAATAATGTAGCTATATATTCATCTTCATTCATTTTTAAGTCTTCAAACCAAGTTCTATGTGCATGTAGTTTGGTCATCTTCACCTTTGTATATCACTCATGAATGTTTCCTAAAGTATCCCAGATATCTTTGGCAGTCTTATTGTGCACTACTTTGATAAATTATGACTCACTTAGACCACTCAAGAGTGCATTCATTTCTTTTACATTAGCCCAAAAATTTTGTCTGGCTTCTTCTTCAGTGTCCGTATCCTTTGGTGTATCTTTTTCTTCCACATTAGCCCAGAATTATATTCCTAGAGACATTAAGTATGTCCTCATTCTTATTTTTTAGAAAGCATATTTTGTGCCAGTAAACAATGGGGCTTTATTTTTTGAGCATCCTTCTAGGCTAGCCATTTTTTGGGACCTAGGACCTCCTTCCAATTGTTAAACTGTTACTAAAGGAAACATATCTGATAGAAATTGATGAAACCTTTACTAAACTGATGGGGGGGGGGGGGGGGTGAATCAGTTTAGTCCATTCATGGACATTAAAATTATTTTCATTAAACTCATTAACAAATAATTTCATAAGCATCTTCACAAAGAATGATCAATAGACTAAATATGTGAGCAGTAAATGATAATCAAATTAACACATCTCATCAACACATAATAATCATGCACATGGACACAATATAAAAGTGGAAAACCATAAGGGAGAAAAACACATCTTATTATTGTTGTGATGCAAAGGCAAGCTCCTACTCCCTCTCACAACTGATTTTATATAGGCTCCAACCTATAGGAGGCTCCTACCTCAATTTCTACAAGCTACAACTTGCGAGGAAGCTCCGACTCCCATATGTTTTCTGTAGGATACAACCCACAAGAGGCTCCTACCTCACCTAGCTCCAACTAGAAGTTTATCAAGCTACAACTTGAAAGGAGACTACAATCCCCTCACTCAGGATGAAAGTAAAATGTTGATTTACCTGGATATCAGCTTTGGTTTCCTCCACCTTCACACTTTTTCTCTCTCTACCATCAAATTTACTTCATATCAGCTCCAGTTTCTCATAGCATCTCTATCATCTCTCCCACATTCTCCAGCTCTTTTCCATTTTGCAGCTCTCTTTCATTTTTCCGCTCTCTTTCATTCTGTAGATTTCTAACATTTTTCTGCTCTCTTCCATTATGCAGCTTTCTAACATCTCTATGCACACTGATATTACATGTTTTATACAGATAAATAGAAGAATATTTGCATTCTATAGGGAATACGAAGTGAACAGGCCTGACCCTATTCCTTCCACCCATTTGATTACTTATTCTTCAGTTCAAGTTATTATATTAGAAATAATCATTACAACAATCATGGAGTTTTTCCTATGCCTATAGAGACTTGCCTTTGCATCACAATCAATATAAAATAATCAATGAATTTACATTTACAGTTACAACAAGTATATTTCACTCAGCCCTTTCAACTTCTTAACTTTTCTATGCATTTGTCCTATTCTACTTACTGTCCCTTTGTCTTTTTTGATTTTTCTATTATATTCTAACTGTGCTGCATAACCGCCTTTTTGCCTGACTCGACCCATGGTGCCTATATCCTCATAGCCACAATGTTCAACTTTCTCTACTCTTTGCTCTGTGTCAGGTCACTTACCCGAGTCTGCCTCCAGGTTCAGATTTTTGTTTGATAAAAAATCGTAGTCGTATAACACCTCTGCACGAGTGTCGAGTCTTTTCCAACCGAGTCTACTCCCGCATTCAAAATTTTCTTCATTAACTGATGTAACCACATAAAACCTTGGACATGAAATATATTAAAATGAAACTCTGAAATGAATCACATCTGACCTCATATCTCATATCAGAGCTCCATAGGTTTTATGTTATAATCCTCCTTTTCCTCTTCTGATTCAATTTAACACGGGAAATACTTTACATCCAGATTTGAAATACTTTGGATTTCACCTTTGAAACTACATCGGATCCAGGCTCTTGTCACTCTTCGTATTTTGGCGTTTCAACATGGTTCTATTCCTCCTGAGCTTTGCGATTGCGATATCCAATTAGGTCCCACGTTGAACTTTAAATTCTTTAGTCTTTGGCTTTGTAGTTCCATCGCATCCGCTCCTTGTATCTCATCTCACACTTTGGAATTTTAACATGACTCTTGAGTGCTTATCCTCCTGAGCTTGCGATGTGTGATATGCGGGCCAGGTCCGCGTCATCTCCACGTCATCATGTGACATCACCTTGCAATTTCATTGCCATGTCATCACCACGTCACTGCCACATCATCGCCACCTCATTGCCATGTCACTGTCACGTCATCTTTCCACGTCATCTCAAATCGGCCCATCGCAATATCGTAGTTTTAACCATATCGCAATGTTTGCAATTTTGTGATTTCAAAAATCACTGTGAATACCTTATCGCATGTTGCAAGATTTAGCTTATAGCAATAACAAGGCTCCTCTTATCATATGTGATATGCAATCGCATCGCATCGCAAACCACACTTCTTATCACAATGCAACTTAAATAAATTACCTTGCGATAACTTAACATATAAATATAACAATCACCGATAGCGATGTGTGCTAACAATATTATGGCCGAATGCGATGTAATTTGGATCATCCATTATCCTACTTTATGTTCGTGATATGACCTTGACCGTCAATCTCTTCTTCACTCCGGTTTTCTGACTTGACCTGTGCATTCACGAGTTTCTCCATTTGCTGAACGCATTCATTACTTGTTTTAGAAAATTCACAACTCTGCCCACTCATGCATGACTCGGCCCAACGTGTTCACGACTTGATTCAATATGTTCACAACTTAACCCAAGCTTTCTCCCTTTGCTTGCTTTGCTCTTTTTGCTGCCTTTGCTGCCTTTACTCCTTGATAAATATTCTAATGCTGCTCATTTTCCATCAATGACAATATTTCCAACACCATATTGTAGAAAATCATAATTCCATAGCCAATAAAGTCAATAAAAGGACAAGGAAGCAACATCAAAGGAAATCAATAAATAAAAGGAGTTATCATTAGAAACAAATACAGGAAAATCACAACCACTAAATGAAAAAATTTAGAAGAGAAAGGAAGCATCCAAGATTTTTTGGTCAAAGTATCTGAAATAAAATCTATCAAAAATTATGGTTATGGATTTTGTTGAAATATTTTTGGACATAGAGAAATGGAATGAAAATACTTTGCAAGAAAGAAAATATTGATGTCGAGGAATGCAAACCAAGGTATAGTTTTTACTCATGTTGAATGTTTCAAGGATGGTAACATTGTTCACAAGGAATTAGCATGGAGATCTAAACTTATAGTTTGTGTAACCCAACCATTAAAGACAAATAAATTTTGGAGAAAATATGAGGTGCAAAGAACTAGCAACCCAAGGACTTCAAGAAATAACCTTATGCTTTCCTAAAAGACTAGAGAATAAAAGACGATTCACATGCTACATACAATCTCACAAGATTTGGAGGAGAAAGGATCAGTAAAACACTCCCACTCATGTTTAAGGCTTGCATGGTCTTAGGGGGAGAATAGGGTCATAATTCGGGTTGCATGTAATTTATTAGAAATGTTGCCATATTAGAGATTTTTCATGAATATTTTGTTGCAAGTGATTGTCTTGGATTTGTAGCACTGATATTTTTTATTGTAGGAAATTATTTAGAGATAGCACATATGCAGGGGGAGCATCTCATGTGCTTCAAGTATCTCAGTGATTTATGATGGAATCATTGGTCCATGCTAGTAGAAGAGAAAATGAGGAGTATGTGTTTTGAATTTGCATGAATTACATGATTCTTCATATGTTTGTATTAGTTAACATGCATATGCTTATTTTTAGATTGGTGGTTGTTTTAAGAATTCACGTAAAATTGCTTTTATATGAATTATTTTTGCATGTTGCTAATGAGAGATATGACATGCATGTGTTGCTGCTACCACGAAGATTTTTTATTACTTTCTCAGGCATATTTTTACCTTCATATTGTAGCTAGTTGGTGTTCTTTTAATTATATTGCCTCTATGGAACAAAAAATGAAGAATGCACATTATGGATGGCCTCTCTAGGGTTTGTGTGGAAAACTTGATTATTTCTTACACATGGGAGGAGTATGATTTTTGTTGGTATTTGCTACATGTGATGTTATGTTCTTGCCATCAAATTTTTTGGGTATTGTTCATTGGTCACATTATCTCATGGTCATTCACCTATGTCTTGTTGAATGGAACCATTGAGGAGATTAGTTGTTGTCACTATGATTATGATTCTTCTCGTATATATTGTAGAAAATACACATAAATTCAACTGATATTGTAATATGCTAAAACAAAATACTTGAATCTATTCTACAAATTATGGAAACCAATTACGATCACACAATCACATGAACAAGAAATAGAAATAATTTAATTCGCACAACACATAAATTTATTTGGGGAAAGACTCAGCTAAAAACCCGACTATCTGTATTTTCATGAAGTAAATAATATGAAACAATACAATGCTTCTCTCAGTTTTTAGATCTCTCTGCACTGTCTCTAACTATCTCACTCTATCCCAAGAAAGTTTGATCCAATACTTAACTAATTTATTGCCTATGAATGCCCTGCCTTTCTTGCGTAATCCAAAGGGAAATTGATCCCTTATTAATTAGGAAATTCCCAAATAATGATTTCATAACACATCTAAGGCCTTCTGCTAACCTCATGCATGACCTGTACAATTTTATAATTATACAACTAATAATACGTTTCCCTTTAACTCTAATCTCAAATGGGTCTTCCTCAGAACTGACATGCATGAGTTATTTTTTAGTGAATTATCAGTTATATGATTGATCACTTCATGTGAATTAAATGTAATTTAATTCACTTGACATCTCACTAATTACTTATTATCAAACCAACTCCAAAAATAGAAGAAAAGAGAGATCAAATCCTTAGAAATAAGCCACTCTGAGGGGAAGCCTCCTTTAGATTACGTAAATGAGAAATTCTTGGATGATACAAATGAAAAAACATCCTTTCTATATATAGGAGTCCATGGGGTCACAATGATAATCCTAGCTGACCTCACAATAATAATGTAAGGCCATAATAATAACAATATGGGGGTTAGAGGCGTACAACAATAACAATAAGGGGGCTACAATAACAAGAATAAGGGACTACACTAGTAATATAGGGACCTAACATGCACCTATCCTTCAAAAAAGTGTTGTCCACAACGCTTGAGTTGCTCTGGATGCCTCTGTATAAAATTCTCATCCTCCCATGTAGAATCGTTAGTGGGTAAGTTCTTCCACTTGATGAGATACTCTGAAATTGATCGATTTTGTAGTTGTCGAGTTCTTGTTTCCGTGACTGCTTCAGGTTCCAATATGATTTTTCCTTCCTCATCAAGTTCTGGAAATATTTTTTGAACTGGAAGTTTGTCACCTATAACCTTATTTAAGTATGAAACATGGAAAACTAGATGCACTAGAGAAGAAGCAGGAAGCTCCAATTTGTATGCCATAGTACCAATATTTTTCAACACCTTGTAAGGACCATAGTACTTTGGTGAAAATTTATTATCCTTCTTAGCTTGCTTGAGGGAAATTTGTTTGTATTTTTGTATCTGTAAAAATATACAGTCTCCTACATCAAAAATTCTCTCGCTGTGATGTTGATTTGCCTGCTATTTCATTCGACTTTGTGCCAAATTTAGGTTATCATCTAATAGTTGGAGAACTTCTTGTTGATGTTGGATGTGATATTCCACTACTTGAACCTTATAATTTTCTCTTAAATATGATGTGATGGATGGTGGATTATATCCATAAAGTTCTATAAATGGGGTGATTTTTGCTGGAGTATGGAAGGAAGTGTTATACCACCATTCAACCAGAGGTAACCACTTGACCCATTTTATTTGTTTATCAGATACAAAACAACGAAGATATCCTTACAAATATTTTTTCAATATCTCAGTTTTCCCATCAGATTGAGGATGATAAGATGAGCTATGATCTAGTTGAGTACCCAAACAACAAAATAATTCCATCCAAAAATTTCCAGTAAAAATGGGATCTCTGTCGCTTACCATAATCTTTGGGTTTCCATGTAGCTTTTGAATTGTTTCCAAGAATTCAACAGAAACTTTACATTCTTTAAATTGATGAGATAATTCACAAAATTGTGCATACTTGGTAAGTCTATCAACTACCACCATGATGACACTCTTTCCTTCGGACTTAAGTAAAACTATGATAAAATCCATTGAAATATCCTCCCAATGTTGACTTGGAATGGATAAAGGTTGTAGAAGACCTGAGGTCCTAATTGTCTCAACTTTATTTTTTTGGAAAACCAAACATTCTGCCACAAAGTTTTGAATATCAGATTTAAGGTCATCCCAAAAAAAATATTTCTTCACCCTGTGGTAAGTTTATAAAAATACTAAGTGTCCTCCTATAGGAGAGGGGTGTAATTCCAAAAGAATATTTTGTTTTAGTTGGGAATTCTTACAAAGATATAAGTGATATTTGTACCATAAGGAATCATTTTTCTAACTAAATGTATCATATGTACTAGGATCTTGCTGCAACTTTTGAATGAGTTTCCACACTTCTTCGTCCTTTTTCCATTAATCCCTTGCTTCAGTTATCCAACCTGGTTGGATAATAGAAAAGGCACAAAGCAATGCTTCCACCTCTTCATCCTTTCTGGAGAGTGCATCTGCAACAACATTTAGCTTCCGTTTTTTGTAGATGATTTCAAAGTCATAACCCAACATCTTTGTGACCCACTTTTGCTTCTCTTCTGAAGATAGTCTTTGTTCCAAAAATTATTGAAGACTATCATGATCAATTTTTACCTTGAAGTGTCTTCCCATTAGGTAAGGTCACCATTTATTTAGTGCATGTAGTATTGCCAACATTTCCTTCTCATAAATAGCTTTCTGTAAATACTTTCCTTTGATTGGATGACTTTCAAAAGCAATAGGTCTTCCTTATTGCATTAAAAAAACCCTAATTCCATTTCCTAATGCATCACATTCCACAATAAAGGTTTTGTATGAGGTTTGGCGTAGCTAAGACTGGTGCTAGGCACATTGCCTCTTTAAGATGTTCAAATGCCTTAGTTTCTTTAGGAGTCCATGAAAATGCATCATTATTCAATAATGTTGTTAGAGGTGTGTCTATTCTCTGATAATTCTTAACAAACTTGCGATAATAACTTGTTAACCCAAGAAATCCTCGCAACTTCTTTATGGTTGTGGGAAATTTCCATTCCTTAATGGCTTTAATTTTGTTAGGGTATACCTTGACACCCTCGTGAGTTACAATATGACCTAGATATTCCACCTCTTGTACTCCAAAGAAACATTTGGAGGTTTTTGCATATAATTGTTTTTCCTCCAATAGTTTGAGCACCCTGTCAACATGTTGAATATGATCCTTCCAAGGCCTATTCTAGATTAGTATATCATCAAAAAATACTAACACAAATTTTCTAAGGAATGGTTTGAAAATGGAATTCATCAACCCTTGAAATGTAGAAGGTGCATTAGTAAGGCATTAGGGGAATTTTGAGGTATAAAATGGGCCTCCTAAGGAAATTATAAAATAGTATTGGAAATAATAAAATAAGATTAGATTACATCTTCAAATTTTAGAGGGAAAAAAGAAAAAACAATTTTTTCAACTCGTATTTTAACCTTATCTCCCAATGGGTTTACTCAAATTTCGATCAGAAACACTCATTGGATGTATAATTTTATTCCACATCTAAGGAGTGCCCATGTTCCATACTTTCGATGGAATTTGGTACATGAAAAATGAGAAATACATGAAAAATGTGATTGCAATCATGTTATTTAATATATTTTTCATTTTTCATGTAGCACGGTCCATCAAAAGTATGCAACATGGGTACTCATTAGATGAGGAATTAAATTTTGGATCCAATGAGCACTCTCACTTGAAATTTGAGTAAAACCTTAGGGAGATAAGTTGAAAATACAAGTTGAAAAAGTAGTTTTATTATTTTATTATTTTTTAATATTTTTATTTTTTTAATCCAAAAATGGTGAATCATCCCCCATGGTTGACATCATCATCTTGAATCCTGTTGGTTCTTATAAAGTTTACTTATTTTGCACATTTTTCTTAGGAGGCCCATTTTAGACCACAAAATTCCCCTAATGGCCAAAAGGCATGACCAAAAATTCATAATGACCCTCATGAGTTGGAAATGTTGTTTTTGAAATATCTTCAGTCTTCATTCTAATTTGATGATATCCTAAATGAAGATCCAACTTCGTAAAATAAATTTCTCCATGTAATTCATCCAATAATTCATCAATCATAGTTATGGAAAATTCCTCTTTAATAATGAGCTTATTGAGCTCCCTATAATCTGGACACATGGACCATGATCCATCCTTATTGTGCACCAATACTACTAGAGAAGAGAAAGAACTTTGACTTGGTTGAATTATACCAACCTCTGACATTTCTGCAATCATACACTCAATTTCGCTCTTTTGGACATAAAGATATTTGTAAGGCCTGATGTTTGGAGGAACACTTCCTGGAATCAAATGAATAGCATGATCATGATCATGAATAGGTGGGATTCCTTTGGGAGTTTCAAACACCCTTGAATGATTGTCCAAGACTTTTTGGAGATTTGGAGAAATAGATGATTTTGATGTTGGAACTTTTAGTGAGCATAATTGTGCAATTACGCCTCATTTTTATTTCTTCAGAAGATTTTTCATTACATTAGAACTTATTATCTTTCCCGGATTCTCTGTGATACCCCGTAATTCAACTTCCTTTCCTTTCGAAAAAAAAATTCAAATAAAGTTCTTGAAAATTAAAACCTACCATCCCTAAAGATTGTAAGAATTGTACTCCTAGTACAACATCAACACCTCCCATTGGAATAGAAAGCATTGGACCATTGAATACATATTCCCCCATGGTTAGCTTTATATTATGGCATTTTCTAGAGCAATTTATATTTCCTCCATTTTCAACCATCACTTGACATTCTGGTGCTAGGTATAGGAAGAAATTCAATTCCTTGGCTACATTACAATGAATAAAATTATGGGTACTACCCGATTCAATCAACATTATTACATTTTTCTTCTTGATATTTCCTTCTATCTTGAGAGCTTGAGGAGTGGTAATTCCTCCCAATGCATTACAAGATATGGTCGGACTCATTTCTTCTTTCTCTATGGTTGGTTCCTGGTGTATATCCTCTTGTTTTAATGTTTCTTTTTCATTTTCTTCCTCCTCTTCACAATCTATGTAAAATAATTTCTTATCAGCACACTTATGACGTTAAGTTAATTAATTTGAACTCAAATTAAACTATAACTGGACCCCCTGAAAATTAGAGAGAAATAGACATCCCTCTAGTTTGACCCTCAACTCGAATTGACTGAGCTAACTAATTATTCCTGACTCATTTAACTCGTACAAGTTGTCATGTGATGTGGAATTACAATTTCCTTTTAATTTAATCAAGGGAAAATTAAATTAGAAGCGTCTTCTTGTTTCCAATTTCAACACTCCCTCTCAACAAGAAAGGGATTGTCTGCTACCCTGATCCTGCCTCTGTGGAACTCAAATTTTCCTCTTGACAATTCCTTCATCAAGATGTCTACATATTTCTGCTTTGTAGGAATGTACTCTAATGGCATAAGCCTCCTCTACACATAATCTCTGAGATCATGATACCAGATATAAATATGCTTAGACATGTCATGGAAAACTGGATTAACCAATAATTTGATGCAAATTTTTTTATCACAATAAATCATCGCGAGATCCATATGCTGAAAAAACAAACCAGTAAGTATCTTACTCATCTAGATGGCCTCACAAGATGCTTCAATAGAAGCCATGTACTCTGCCTTTGCTGAACTGAGTGCAATTGATCTTTTCTTCCTATTGTACCAAGAAACTATTGCTAACCCAATGCTAAGGATGCCCCCTGATGTTCTCTTACTATCAGATGGAATCCCTGCCCAATCTGCATCTGGGAAGCCTTGAATATTCACTCCCTTTGTCCGCTTGTACCATAGCCCAAAATTTGTGGTGCCTATAAGGTTTGTAGATGCATGCTTGCCTTCCTTCCAATAGAGCTTGGTAGGATTAACCATATCTTAACTACGATGGTTAAACACATAGCATATTTTTGGTCGTGTGTTCACCAAATACATGAGTGAACCCACAAGTTGCCTGTAGATGGTAGCATCTACCACTTCACCTAAAGTAACATCCTCCTTCCCCCAATTACCTACTAGAGGAGTCTCCATGGGTTTTTTTCTCTCCATGTGAAACTTCTCCAGAATATCATTGGCATCATTTCCCTAAGATACAAATAGTTCCCCATCTCTTTTCCAAATTTCCAATCCAAGGAAATAATGCAAGAGCCTCATGTCCTTCATCTAAAATTATCTTACAAGGTCCTCTTTGCAAGATTTATTGAGCTTCTCATCACCTGTCAGAATCAAATCATTGACATAAAGTACAATGATCAATAGTTTACCTTCTATCACAATATGGTAAAGTTTTGCATCAACCTGGTGAAGTAGTTTTCAATCCTAAAGCACCAAGCACAAGGTTCTTGTTTCAGTCCATACAATGCTCTCTTGAGTATGCACACATGCTACTATCTATCGAAGGTCTCAAAACCTTTCGGCTTATGAATGTACACCTCTTCCTCAATCAGTCCATTGAGGAAGGTTGTTTTTAAATCCATATGATGTATCTTCCATCCGATATGTGCTGAAAGTGAAAGGATAGATCTTATTGATGAGTACCTTGCAACTAGAGAAAAGGTATCCTTGTAATCAATTCCCTCCAGTTGAGAGAACCCTTTAGCCACAAATATGGCCTTTTGTTTCTCCACACTCCCATTTTCTTCCTGCTTCACCTTGTAGATCCACTTGGATCCTACAAATGAATTCCCCTCAGGTCTTGGGACAACTTCCCATGCATTGTTTCTGATAATGGAGTCATACTCCTCAACCATGGAATCAACCCAAACTAGTTGTTGGATTGCTTCCTCAAATGAGGATGATTCAATCTCTACACTCTCATTCAAAAGAGCCATGTAGCCAATGTACTGCTATGGGTACCTTCTTTCACTGCAATGTTATGTGGGTGCTCCCACATTCTCTTTAGCATCAAGCACCAACCTATCAGCCTATCTAGTTCACTTCCTTCCATCTATTGATGTCTCTGCATGAGTGGTTGATTCCACTCTTTGTTCCTATGTTTATGGTTGCTCCACATATTTAGGTTATTATTTTGGAGCTAAGATCTCTTCAACTGCATGCAATTGAATCTCCCTCTCAAGGTAAATTTGCATGGCCTTCTCTCCGTCAAATTTCACATCTCTTCTGACCACTTTCATCCTATGTGATGGAAAGTACACTCAATAGTTGTGAGGTGTATCAATGTACCCCAAAAATATTCCAAACTCAGCTGTTGGATATAGATTTTCCCTGGCATCTTTGGTTACATGGAAATAAACTGATGAACAAAAAATTTAAAAATTCACCACATCTGGAGAATCCGACGAGGACATCTGTTTTGCACAAATACTATTGTGTTGCATGCTTCAGTTCACAAGTGCAATGGTAGGCCTTGATAATGAAACATCGCTCATGTTTCTCCCACAATAGTTATGTTCTTCCTCTCTACAAACCCATTATATTATGGGTTATGAGGTGCTATCAATTCCCGTCGACTTCCTTCGGAAGAAAAACATTTCTTGAATTCATTCAAGATATATTCTCCATTGTTGTCTCTCCTGGGAGCCTTCACCTTCTTCCATGCATCTTTCTCTACAAGTTATTTTAACTCATAAAAATTTGAGAACGTCTCATCTTTATTCTGCATGAAGAATATCCAACACTTGCGTGAAAATTCATCTACAAAAATCTCATAATACCTATGTTTTGTTGTGGAGGGTTTCAAGAACGGTCCACACACATATGAGTGAACTCTTTAAGGGATCACCTTCGCGCAACTGTCCTTATCATGATAGGTGGCTTTGGTGTACTTCCCCAATGTGCACCCTTTGCATGTATCTCATTGTTCAAGTGCACCCCTTGTAAGTCATGTAGAAATCTGTTACATGATATTAAAAGCACCATGGTGTATATGGCCCAATATTTTATGCCACAACTCATCGATGTCTCGACTTTTCACCTTATTTTCTTATGTGCTCAAGGTAGCATAGTCTTATACATATAATTTTTAGAGGTTCTTTACCCAAACCCCAATATTCTTCACTTGTCATGTGGCTTTGTGATGAAGGAACGCCTTTCCTTTGCTAAATATCACATCATAGCCTCAATCTTCCAACATATAAACTAAAAATAAATTCTTATTTAAACCAAGAACATACATGGCATATTTTAATGTGAGAGGAGTACGAGAATCCCTCTAAAAGGTAATAGTACCTATCTCGGTCATGTTATACCTCTTGTCATCTCCCATCTCAATGTGTATCTGGAGATTCTTCTCATCCAAGTTACTGAAAAATTCTTTGTTTCTAGTTAAATGGACCTGGATTGATAATTAATGTAGGATAAATATGAGTTAAAAAGACACCTTTTATACCTCAACAGTCCCGACTTAGGACACCCTCCAAAAATGTTTCCTTTCAGGCCCTGGGTGGTGCTTCCCTGCAACAAGGTTGAGGAAACTATTGATCATTTATTTATCTCATGCACTTTCAATTTGAAGGTCTGGGAGTACACCCTTATTCTCTGTAATGTGGAATCCTCTTGGGTGGGAAACAACTATAGCGAGGTGTAGAAAGACTGGTGGGAAAAATGCAAAGATCAAGATCATAGATGAATACAACTCATCATATCTTGGGGCATATTGCTATCTAGAAACAAAATTTTGTTTAAAGACACTCTTTCTTCTCCGGCTTTGGTAGCAGGTGAATGTGCGGCTATACTCTCGGCTCCCTCTATTTCCTCTTCATCCATTCATCCCAGGCGAGTGATGAATGAAGTCATTAACCCTGATATCCCCTAGGATTATTTTGATGGCACTGCTGCACATGGTCTATGACAGGCGTGCATGGTTATCCATAAAAAATTCTCACTGTACTTATGTGGCCTCTGTGGGACTTGGCACGGGGACAAATAATTTTGCAGAGCTTCAAACTTTAAAACTTTTGATATGCTGACTACTCCACCTGGGCATCACCTCGATTCAAATATTTGGGGACTCATTGAATGTCATAAATTGGTTTAACAACTCTCAGAGATGTCAAAATTATTTATTACTTCCTATTCTTTATGATATTTTCTCATTAAAAACACATTTTACATGGATTTATGTTTGCCATATTTACAGGGAACAGAACCAACATGCCGACGGTTTGTCTAAGATTGGTCTTAGACAAGTTCAGGGCTCATGGGTGATAGAAGAAAAAAATGGTCCGGTTGTCTGTGTGTCAGATACCAGACCATACTTATGGAGGGCCTCCCCTCATCATGCAGATATGAAGTTCTCTTCATTTTATAATTTACTCCAGCATTGCTATATCTCTTGGAGTTGATGTATATATGTCTCAATAGTTTTTAAAAACATATCTGTTGTTTTCAATTTTTTTGGACTTAACTTAAAAAAATTTATACTTTAATATGGAATTTTTGGTTGTTTTCTCCTTCCTAAAGAGGCCATATTCTGGATGGTTAATCTCCATAGTCACTATATGTCGGGTGTTTCTTCTTGTTCGGAGGCCCATTTAGATGACCTATCTATGTTATTTTTCTCACATACCATTTTTAGCTGTTCTTGTCTAAAATGTTCTACTGAGCAGTCCTTGTCCTTCAGTTTTTTTTTTCACCCATGGTTGAAGGACGCCTGGTCTTCACACCTTGCTCTCTCTCAAGGACAAGGTATTCTGGAATGCTGCGACATATATGATGTAAGTTTTTGTTTTATTGAATAAAAAGTTCGATTTTTTCTTGGGAAAAAAAAACAAAAGAGGCATGAATAGTAAATGAAAAAATAAAATATGCAAGTGAAAAAGACATTCAAAGGAAATAAATAAATTGTACAAGAGGGCTATGAGGCTCCTGAGATGACCAAGCCCAAGGGAAATCATAGTACTATGAAGGAATCCAAGCTTTAGAAGCTAAAAATGGCACCAAACATCATTATTTGAATTAATCCAAGTACATCCCTGTTAGAAAGGAAAGTGGAGCTACATGCCCTTAGAGACAAATTCGAATTGGTATTATAAAAATTGATGGGGAAGAATTATCCTTTAAAGGAGGAATATTTCCCCTCCAAAATACCTCAAATAGTGTATTTGATTCCCAATGACAGGAATCTACATTAAATGACATGGAACAGATTCCTATATTTTCTCAATCAGTGGAGCTCTAAAAATTTTCAATAATTTCATGATATTCAGTTCATTTATCATCCAATCTTGGTCCATCCTATAGTAAGGATAAATTCACTATATTATCTCATTCAGAATTTACTTTGTATTCTCTCAATATTCTGAAAAATAAATAATATTAGGCACATAATATGTAATTACCTATAAACCTTCCTAATAACATATTAAATCTAAAAAAACATTATTAAGTGTAAAATTGGAGGTTTAATATAGCCTTCATGTGCCTAAGAAAGGTTAGATGGGCCTTAATTTGTGTCTTATTTGGAGGCCCGTCATACCCCCCTACTAAAACTTTTGCTTATCCTCATTTCCCTGTGGTTCTTCATGTATGCTCGCCTATTTCATTCTTTTTTTGTTGGTCCATTCGCACCCCCCCTGCTACTCTTCTTTTTATTCTTCTATTTTAATTTCTTCTGCTATCTTAGTTTTCTATAGAAATTCTAATGCAATTTTAGGCTGGTTCTTGCTCTCAAGTGATTATTCAATTATATTGACTTCTATTTGTGTGGGAAACACCTTTCTTTTGGTTTGTCCTCTCGGTATTCTTGTTGCACTTCTCCTTGCAAAAAGAATAATTCTTGGCATCCATTACCTCATTAATAATGTCATTCTCATTGAATTCCATGCGTCTTACTGTTGATACAAATTCTTGGCCATGACTCATCATCCAATCCATCAAATTCTTATGAACACCCTTGAATAGAAATATGAATTATGTTTTCTTATTAAATTATGGAATTGAAAAAACTTAATAGGGAGCTCTTTATTCTTACAGAGGGAGAAATGATGGTCAATAAACTAAAGAAAAAGAAAGGAATGATGTGATTACAAACTTACTAGCTTCGGTACATTTCACCCTTGGATAATTTACCATTATACATCCCAGAATGTCTGTAGAAAATCCTTTACATCTTTGTTGTGTTTCGTTGTACCTTGTAGAAGTCAATTAATAATTATTCAACACGCTAGTATATATTTTTTTTCTCTTGTAGCCTTTTGTTAAATTCATGTAGAAATTTGTCTATCTCTTCTAGAAGCTTCGTTCCTTCCTATAGCCGATTTGTTTCTCATGTAGTAGCTATGTTTTCTCCTGTAGCATTGTTGGTATTCCTGTAGCAACCAACATGAATCCTATAGCAGCTATTGTTTTCATTTCAAGAGGTGGTGGGTCCACCTTTTTATTCTTTCATTTTATTTTTATTTTTATTTTTCATTATTTTTTTCTTTTTTCAAAATTTTTCTCTATTTTTTTCATTGCATGCAAAATAAACTCAAAGTTCTTTGAGTTAACTGAGTTGGCCCTCACCTACCCCTTCACACTCCTTGTACTCCATTATGACTAAATGATTACATCCCACTTTCTCAAGTCCAGTTCACTTATGTATTGTCCTCTCCCCCATGTGCAGGTGTCCTGGTGGAAAAGTGAAGTTAACTGCTAGATAAGGCTGAGGCTTCTCTACTACCAAGCTTGGCTATAAAAAACCTTTTCATTCATACACTTACAACATTTTTTTGAGCTAAAATAAGTTTTTAGGATTGCATACTTGGGCCTTACCTTTGATGTACTTTTGCAAGTGATATTGAGGTTGTTGATATGACTATTGAAGATGCCTTTGGTCATTCTAAATATGTTAGTGATGATACTTTGGTTGTTACATGTTGCTTCTAAACAAAGGTAATTGCTGATTTGTTGGCTTATTTAGGTGTCATATTCTTATGCTCGTTGTTCCATGCCTTGTCTTTGCTCTGAAGTTTTTTTCTCTCAAAATGTGTTTGATTGAATGAAGTTATCACTACAGGTCTTGTTGATGGTGGATCAAGTTGTTCTTTTTGGAGATGATCAATGACCTTTTAGTAGCCCTGAAGATGTTTTTTGGTTGCCCAAGATCAAGGAGATGATCCCTCAATGCTTCATGTTGGTCAATTCTTCATTTTGGTGCTTCCAAGTTCTTTTTATTGTGATTTTGGAGGGCTTGTGTAGACTACTACAAGACTAGATTATTTACTATAGGATTCAGATAAATCCATATTATCATAATAAACTTCACAAAATGCATCCAAAATCTCTAATAATTCATTTTAAAATCATGGACAAGGATTAGAAGCTTTGGTTGTGGTGAAAATTATGGGAGAATGGGTGTAAAATGGATTATTTCCATGGAAAAATATGAAAATGAGAGTGGAGAAGAGGTAAAGTGGTGTGGAAAATGAATTATGAGGCTATGGTGGTAATATCCTCTTGTTCCTAGATGAAAAATATAAGATCTAGACCCTTTTTCCATGCCAATCACGTTACTATAGCAATTTTGGTCACTCCTATAGCAATTCTGGAATGCTTCTGTGGAAGAGTTGTTTTATCCATATCTCTCAAAGGATAGATTGGATTGAAATGAAAATTTTTGAGCATGTTTCCATAATCCTTGTGCTTATCCCCACAAAAAATCTTGTCCAATGGATGTAGTAATATCGAGAAAAAATAAAAATGGTTGTAGGTTATGGAGGCCAATTGTTCTAAAAGTGAGCACTGGAATTTTCTAAAATTCCTTGAGCATGTTACCATCATACATATGCATCTCCCCATGAAACATCTCATCCAATGGATTCAAAATTTTTGAGATATGGTAAGAAACAATTCCGCCCTATGTATTTTGGCCTCCTCTAACAAAGCATAACATTCCTGTAGCATTTTAGGACATCGAGGAAAATGAATGAGAAAGGATTTAAAATGATTTCTGGATGTTGGAAATGGATGAGGGTGATGGATTTACATGGCCTTGGTCCTGTTGGAGCATTTGAAAAAAGCAGGAGAAAGCCCAAGTTTGACTTCCTTTGACTAGGTTTTTCATCAATTTTTTTCTTTTTTGGTGCTAAATTGTTCTTGTTGCTTGCAAAGATTGGAGAGAGCCTACATTCACTAGACATAGATACATGGATAAAAAAATGTTAATTTTTATTTTTCATTTTTTTTCCTAGGCCTACTAGCTGCCTCAATGAGGTTTTCAACTAGCAGGTTTTCTTAGGTGCTCAAATGACGTTTTCACCTAGGATATTTTCCCTTTTTTATTTTTTCTTTCCAACCCATTGACTTCATCTAGGAGTTTTTCAATAAATGAGCCAATCTCAGGTGCCTCAAAATAGGTTTTCACCTGAAATCTTATTCTTTTCCTCTTATTTTTTCTCTTTTTCATTTTTTGTTTTCACTATCCTACTCTACTTGAAAAACCAAAATCTCTTTCAAGTATAGGAATAATTCCAATTGAGCAATGTGCACATCAAGATGACATATAAAATCATGTGTAGTATCGGAACATATGCTTTTACATGTACTTGAATATGAGAGACCGACTGCTTTGACTAAGATGAGATTAGGAATTGTTGAGGAAGAGTGTCTTGCTACAACTTACCGACCATATTTGAATATAGTTATGATGCCCCTGGTCCACTTGCACAGTTGGATCACCTCTTCTACCATGACATTCAAATATTCATATTTTTGTTGATTATTCTCTTGAACACGTGGAGGGTATGAGGGAAAACATGACGAAGCTTTCTCAATATTTTATATTGATGTGTACTCTTCATCTAGTATAGCCCATGATTATTTGGTATTCTCATTTGAATCTTCTTTTTTTGAATGTTTTCATTAAATGACATCAAGAGACTATCTAATTTGTAATACTCTTCATGAGTTAAGATGAATACCATCTAGATAAAGAGGAAATGTTTGGAAGTATTGTACCTCAACATTGTAAGTGGGTTTAGCTACTTCCTTGTGTGGGTTTGGAAATGGTGGTACAGGTAGTTGAGTGGGAGTGGATATTTGAGATGGATGTGATTGAGGTTGTGTTTGTTGTGGAGTTGGATGGTAGGATAACATGGAGTAGGGTATGGAGGATATTGAGGAAAATATTGAGGATATTGTGGATTTTTCCCATAAGTTATGTTGCCAAGATTGATTTTGGGTTTGAGATGGCCAAGGTTTCTAAGGAAAGTGTGTGTTCTAAATGCTTTGAGATGGATTTTCATAAGCTTGAAATTGTGAATTAGGTTCTTGCATTATACCAGGTTGACTAAACTGCAATGGTTTCTTGGAGCTACATAACCTAGCTACTTTGGTGATTTACTTTCTCCATTGGCCTCTTGGTAAATTTCCTTCAACCTCAGTAATGATGGGAAATATTTAATAACATGTGATTCTGCATGGAAAAAACAAATATCAATATCCTTTTTTTTCTCATTTTTCATTCTTAAAATTTCCACTCATTCACTTAGATTGCTAAGAATTTATGTTTTAAATTGATCAAGCAAATTTCCAATTTTAACTTGACTTACCAATCTTGTTGATGATTTACTTACTCTTTCCTTTCCTCTTGATATGTTCTTAGTTGATGATTTACTTACTCTTTCCTTTCCTCTTGATATGTTCTTACATGTTTCAAAAATTTCTTCAAATTATAATTGGTATACATCACCTCTACACATGAGATCAAGGAGATCAATACACTCATCCCTAATTATTATAATTAAGAGGGTTTTTAGTGTGTAAAATCCTAAATGATGTAATTTTTCCCTCTTAAAATTATGCAAAAATATAAATCATTATATCCTCAAGGCTCTCATATTATTTTTGAGTCATTCTAAATATTTCTTATTTAAGATCATGATATTTATATTTTTCTAGAAATATATTTTTCATATAATTCCATGATATTATTAAATTAGTCCCTAAACTCATGAACCATTTAATATTTATATCCTTCAATGTTGCTGGAAACAATCTCAATTTTTGAGTATTTAGTAAGTAACCATAATATTTACAAAGGATTTGAAATTCAAAGAGAAAGGTTTCCAGATCCTCTGACCTCATACCATGGAAGTTGGGGAGGAAAGATTTAGGGATTTGATTCATATGAACACTAATATCAATATCTTGAATGGGAAATTCAAGAGGATCTTCCTCATTGTCATGATATCCATTAATTTCTTCTACCTTATGTTGATGTCCTAGGTCTGGGCATCTTGATTATGATATTCTTACTATGTCACTTGAGGTCATGTTTATAAGGTCATGTTAGTGTATTATTTTTTATTTACATGAGTGTCATGGAATTAAAAGGTTAGCTTTGTCAAAGTGTTAGAGTGAGAAACTATTTTTTCCATATTTTTAAATGTAATGATCACAATAAGTCATGATTCGAAATTTTAATCACAAAAGGTAAATTTTAATGATAAAAGATTCAAGGTGTCATTGTAATTAATCTTTGGTTAACATATTCCAAGCATGAAAATCAAGTCTACATCAATAAAATCATGACAAGGGAGTGGGCACAGATTTGGAGGCAGTGATGATTCAGTTTGGAAGTCTTTTCAACAGCAGAATAATGATCTCAACAAAGGAGATAATGGTTATGAGTACAATACCTCTCTCTTCCCAAGAACTGTGAATCCTAGCATGCGTTGTGTTTTCATGATTGGCCATTCAAAATTGTGATCAAGATCATTGCTACCTGCTCCAAGCTATTTTTCTTGATCAATTGGGTTAACATCTCCACTCCTCAATGCTCAATTATTTAAAAATTCCATCAGAGGCTCCAATATACTTGTTTTGTTTGTAGTGCAAAGTTTGCAGGGGCACTGTGAGTTCAAATGATGACATTTTCTTGCATGCAAGTGTAAAATTTGCACTCAAATCTGCAAATTTTCTCTAGTTTTTATAATTTAGATTTGAAACGATTAAGAAATTATGATTAGAATCTACTATATATCAGTAAAACTTGTATATAGGGTGAAATGTGTTGTTGCTACGAATTCTATGTTTTTTGTTGTGTTTTCTCCTAAACTGGCATTGCACTTCCATCTAGAAGCACTGTGAATCAACACATTGGTCACACCTCATCTTCTAAGTTTCCAATTCACCTCTTTTGTCATGTAAAAATTGCATGTAATTTCCATTTAGCCTAGGGAATCTTACCAAATTTTTTCCCTCTAATTTTATGCCGAAAAATGTGCTAAAAACCAAAATTTCCTACGTGCTGCACTTTTACCCTCTGCGTTGTGTTTTTTAACCTCTGCGCTGCGAATGTCCCTAGTAAAGTTACTTGTCAATAACTATCAATTTTCAAAGTTTTGTATGGTTGTTTGATAGTTCATGCAGTTGTGGAACTTGATGTAATTGTTGTATTGCGTTACAAAACATTGTCATGAGGTTTGGAACAATTAAGAGGAACACCTTCATCGTTTCCCAGTAACCTTACGAAATTCATCACTGCAAAATTGAAAATATGGAAACAACAGAAGACAAACATAAAGGGTGAGCCATTGTGCATTTTGAACCTCAAGACATCTTGACCATCAATGTATACCCAATCATCAGGGTGGCTTTTGAGCAGGTAGGCTACATGAGATTTTGTGAAATCATTAAGGGATACCATTTGAAGTTGAATAAAGAATTTTCTAAAAAACATTATGGTGTAAAGGTAAAGGTGGGAAGCCTGACATTTCTAGTTTCAGCCCAACCAATATATGAGGCCACTGAGATTCCTTTAGGTGGAGAGGAGTGGTTCAAAGCAATGGATTTTTATTCGATTTCCTTAAAATATTTTCTCAATCCTAAATGCAGGAAAGGGTATGGTTCATTTGTTCCTAGAATTTATTTACAGGACCATCATGGCAAGCTTCTAAAAGTCATCCAAAGTTATTTTACATGTGAGGGAATATTTAGTAGGGTTTATCACTACCACATCAGGTTCTTAATGCACTTCACTAGTAAGAAAGCTATGAGTCTTCCCTATTATTTGTTTAGGAGTTTATGTAAAATGGTTTATTGAGTGCAGACAAAAGGAAGTCAAGTGGAGGTTAGTGTATTTCATTTTTCATTAACTAATTTGCTGGTCTTGAAGAAGCTTGAGAGGAGAGAGAAGATATGACAGGAGTTATTGGTCTCTTCAAGTTGGGCATTGGTAACTTTAAACAATCAAAGAATCAAGATATACGCTCCTTTAGTTGTGATTAACGAAGTTTCACCTAAAACAATCCCATACAATAAACCTTTGACCAAAGGGAAGTTGGATGGTAAGAAAAGTGCTAAGAAACTACAATTCCCCCGTAATATGGAGAAGATGGTAATGGTGCCAAGAATAAGGTTAGTAGCTAAGTGATTACCTGTGATCCCTCCATCATCTCCTATTAAAATCATGGAATAAGAAGGCACAAAAAAGGACGTGGAAATTGAGGAAAAGACCAGCAAATTAGGAAATTACGAGATAATTTAGAGAAGGCACATGCGACAATAGCTTTTTTGTAGTAGGAGAACATGGAGCTTGGACATAAATTGTCTCAAGAAACTATCTAGACTAAAATAGAAGAGTCATAAAAGGAAGAATTGACACATGATTCCAAAGGAAAGGGTAAAGTGGTGATTGATGTTGAAAATATGAAAGGGAAAATTCAGTATTCAAGGAGACCTAAGACTAGGTCTGTTTCGAAGGTACAGGTACAAGAAAAGGAGACTGTGCAGCCTGTGGTTTTTTATGAATAAAAGGAATATGAGAAGATAATGTAGTAGCTTGAAGTTGTATAGCATCAAGTGGATCAAATTACAGAGAAATACCATAGGGAAACGTTATAATTGTTTAAAGAGGTAAAGGTTTTTATTCCAGTTCTTGACAAATCCACATATAAACTAAAGTGGAAATTTCCTCTACATAGGCAAGTGAAGAAATTGTATGTGAAAAATATTGTCCTGAAAAGAAGACTTAGGTTGGTGAAGAAAATTCTTACTGAAGCTAGAGAAGTTGGAAGAAAGAGGAATAAAAGTAAGTTGTACTTGCTCGCAGAGGCTATTACAAATACAAAAATCCAGCAATAAGCTACAACCTAGCCCCAAAACCTTCATTTTGGGCTCAAAGATAAGTTTTGGTGAAAATAGAATAATTGCAGTGAGGTTTATTGCACTTTCCCTAAGTAAATTTGATAGTTATGGAGTAGTGAAGTTAAAGGTTTTTGTTGTCCTTAGGGATTTGCATGAAGTTTCTAGTACCTATTATGAGGTTTCCAACATTCTACATGGAGGAAAAGGTCATCAAGTTTTCAGTTTGTAAAGGTGCTATGAAAATATATAGTGAGCTATGAAAGTGAGGTACGAGACAAAGGGAGGTCTACAGGTGTTTACAAACTTTCTTAGGAGGACCATCACCATCACAGGAGAGTTTGAGGCATACCTAGTTGCTTCATTTTTTCCGTTATAGGTCGCAACCATATAAAGCTTGGAAGTCACTGTTGGGCACTAAGATGACTCCTAAAAATCAATCTTAATCCTACCTTCATTAATATTATCAACCTAGGATTCATCTTTTATTTCAAGGCTATCGACAAAATCTATGAAAATATAGAGTCTCAGATTATGAAAGAGTGTGAAGCAATCACTACAGAAGGATTACAAGGAATATCAATCATTGCAGAAATAAATGATTCTATCAGCAAATGATTACTTCTACGACTACAATTCTACCATTCATAAAGGGAATCTATTCTAACTTATCAACTACTCTATCTATTTCAGAATATTTCAACCAATCAAGTGCATAAGGAAAGCTATTAAATCACACAAATGCGTGGAAACCTTACTTATCGAGAATAACTCATGAAATTTGAAAAATCACACTTTCCCATTTGCATACCTAATTCATGGAATTCAATCAGTGATTTAAGGAAATATATAACTGAATTACAAGATGCGAAGTTCAATGGATTAATTGCTATAAGAAAGAAACAAATAATCAATAACACAACTAATGTGAATATGAAAAGAAACCAATGAATAGTGATACATAATGGACAATTGATCCTCCAAGGGTTGGGCCCAAGGTCACCGGAAGCACTTCCTTGGATAACTCAATGCAGAATAACTAAAGTAAAGTCTCATGAAAATTCATTAACTTCAAAATGTTTTACAGAATAATCTTGGAAAATTTCACAGTCGGATTTTTGTTTGCAATACATAATGAAACCATAAAATCGAGAATATGTTTTATATTTTTACTATCGTCTTATATATTACATTTAGAAACTGCCAATAGATCTATCCTAAGAATTGGAATATTCTTAGAATTGCTTGTTCAACTATAAATTCTCCAAATAGAAATAAGCAGTTATTTGTAATCTTCTATCTTCGACCATACTTATGCCTCGAGTTGAATTTTGCCAGAAATAAGGTGATGGTATGTCTAAGAGAATTCTCTAATATATTGAAGGAATAAAAATTGTTCAATAAAACCAATGTACACACAAATTCACTCAAATTAATACTTTCTAACATCTAAAATTATTAAATTAACTATACCATTTATTAACAAGTTTCCATTATCCTTTTCTTCTCAAATCATTGTAATCTAAGGATAAAACTCTTAAAAACATAATATTTGTTAAGGGAATGAGGAGGAAAATCATACCATTTCCATGGCCCAACATCACCCCACATCTTACCTTATTGCATGTCTTCATCAAAAATTTGATTGACAAGTAGCAAAGTTAGGGAATAAGTTGCATAGGAGGGTTCACCATGGAGCCGAAATCTATTCTTGTTCCTAAGTATCTTGAAGGCCTCAATTTCATCTCCTTCTAGAAGACCATACTAAAAATGGTAACCATCTGGAGGATACCAGATAACTGGACATATGTACCAACATCCAATCCATGTGGGTCCTTTGGACATAACCATTTGACCATAACGTTGCATTCTTATTAGCTGCTTCTTGAAAATTCTGGTAACCAAAAGACTCTTTATTTTTTACCTTTTTAGGAGATGATTTCTATCGTTGTTTGGCTGCTTGAAGGGCTTCTCCTTTGATCGCTTAGAAATACTCAAGATCCATTAGAAGAATTTATTTGTGAATAGGGGCTAAAGCAGGAACAACTCCAGGTCGTTTCATGAACCTTTAATACTTTTAAAAGTTCACAGAGGACTTTTGGGTTCACCTCTAAGCCAGAGATCTAGACGATTGTCTCTTGTTTGGAATATGCTATAATCCCTATACCATTTGATTTGATTCCTACAAAAAGATATAAAATATTGAAATTTAACATCCCCAATGAAAGGACTGGGCCTCCCGTACCTCTGTTCTTCCAAAAAGAAGTTATGCATGTATAATTCACATAAGAAATATTTCAAATTATCCCCTTGCTCTTGAAAGCACTTGATAAAATCAGAAACAGTAATGAACTCAAAGGGTTACGACGCTCGTATAGCTTTTATTTTTAATAAAAAATATTTCTCAAGTAGAAACAAAGCATAATTCTTTGTTGGAGATCTACATGATAACACATCATATTAGATGGAGCATATCTCCTTGATTTGATCCATATATTTTTGAATTTTTCCACGTAGTTTCTCTATTTTCGTTCTTCCATTTTGAGCTAAGTGTGGGTTTCGTCTTTAGTAGTAGATAATGCTTTAAACTTCTGTAACAACTCTTGGTGTTCTACCCAATGTATCACTTCACTTCGGTATTATTTTAGTAATTTTTCATGCCTTTCCAATTCCATATTTAATACTTAAAAGGTGGTATCCTTGATCAAGTGATAATAAGGAAGGAAAAATTCGGTCTGAATAGCATTGTTGATAGTCATCATCAGTTTTTTTTGACTTGCTAATTCATCTGTTTCCATAGAAAAGTTAAAATCGGTTTGTGTTTCCACAAAGGTATTAAGGATCCCTTCAGTTTGAGTCCCTGCAGAATTGGTAAGAGTTTCCCCAGTCTAAGTCTTTACATGATTGATAGGAATTTCCTCAGTCTGAGTTTCTACATGATCCAATAAATTCTCACTTTGGACTTCAATTGTCTCAGTTTTCAATTTCTTTCTACGACATCTTTTAGAGTTTTTGAGCCATTTTCTAAGTTGTTCTATCCTTTCCAATAATTTATTATTTTCGTGTTGCAACTACTTTATTTTCTGCTTATTTCTTCCTTTCAACCATTTAGTAGGTTCTAAAATTTGTGTTATAGATGCAGAGTGAACAAAAATGAAGTTTTCATTAACATAAGAGACTTAAAATTATTCAATATTTTTATCAACTGGAATTGTGGTAGTTGAATTATCTTTGGATTTTTTATTATCAGGGATTAATGGAATGGTTCCTTCCCTAGAAGATTCTGGTACTTTCATGGTTCCGACAAATTCCTCTGAATTTTCTTGGCTATGCATGTTTCCTGAAGATGGAATTATTTATGTATTGTTGGAATGAGGGGTGGAGGCCGAGAATTTTGGCCTAGATGGGTTTTCAAATCAATATTCATAATCTTCAAAGGAAAAGAGGGTTCCCATATTTTCCAAGACTTGGACTATTTCTTCCTCATGTATTCGAGGTGAATTAATCTACTGCCCTAAAGGAAATTCTTGAGGTAGCTCATTCTCTGATGCATGCTCAATATAATCCTTTGACTTATTTTCTATGGCCAATCTATCATACCTTCATCACTTGGCAAGAAAAGATACTAGGACCTAGGCTAACCGCTTCTCA
This sequence comes from Pinus albicaulis, assembly GCA_034641835.2. NCBI lineage: Eukaryota > Viridiplantae > Streptophyta > Pinopsida > Pinales > Pinaceae > Pinus > Pinus albicaulis. Next base: position 1,999,286,482 of record CM076575.1, on the reverse strand, counting down.
GCTCTAGTCAAGTTTTGTAGTTCTGGGGTTTGGCTTTCATTTCCTTCTTCTGGCTGACTGCTTATTATTTCAGGTGGGGTGTTTTCCATATTAGGATGAATATTTTCCATATTAGGCTGGATGTTTTCTTCTTCATGCATTCCTTCAACAGGTGGTAGTTCATTGAGTCCCAAAAAATTATCCCAATTTAATTGCAATAGTGTCAATTCTCTAATGACTAATAATTTAATTAAACACCTTGGGTCCTTAGTTTTACCCATTCTACTAGCAACTTCATGCAAGAGGAAATTTAAAAAGAAACGCTTGTTTAAGATTATCTTTTGTTTTAAATCCTCTAGTAGTTTGAGATGGCTCGGTCCTACCACATCATGATGGTATTCACATATAATGTACCTATGGATTATTTATGCTAGCTCCTGCCATGGTTCTCTGAATGAGTTAGGGTGGAAATATTTTCCTTTTTGGGCCAATTCTTCACTAGGGTCTATAAATAATTCCATCGCAATTTTGAGTCCGGTGTGCTTGTCTATCCATTTCTCTCCTTTTGTGGGGAGACATGTGACTTCTACCAATATCATCTCATTGACTGATATCTGTTTACCTCTGAACATGGTGATTTCATCGTTTAAATTCTGCAAAAATTCTAAAGCCACAATGTTGTCCAATCCCTGCACTCGGGTGAAATATTTGATCCAGCCCACCTACTCTAAGACTCTTCGGGCCTGCTCAATAACTCGTAACGTAATAGGTTCATTTTAGATGGAATTATCCCCCATAGTTTCTAATTTTTAAAGTATTTTTGTAACGTCTGTATACATAGTCTGAATAAAATTGTTCAATGTGATTTTTTGCGAAGGAAATTACCATTTTTGTTAATTCTGCCTAGTCATGTCATTCATGTGACATGTCGTACATTCCCCAATAGAAAAGGTCGACCATGATCGGTAAATTTATGGAAATTTAATGCTCACACGACGGCAGTCATTACCACAGAGGGAATGGTCAAATCAAGCGCAAATCACTAACATGCAGTAATCATCGGGAATTTAAAAGAAAATTGATAAGATATATACACCATGGGTAAAAAGGATTGTATTATAAAAAGAATGGATTTGAAGAACAGAAAAACAAATATCTGAAAAAATACCTCTATAGATAAAAATTCATATTACAGAGATTCGAAAGATTAGGATTTGTTCATGTAATATTTGATGTACCAACTTTAAATTTTTTATGAAAGTGACTGTAGATATTGATAATGGTGATATATTTATTAAGAGAAAGGAATATAATGACATAATCATGACAAGGAAATTTAATATATATTCCAATACCACAGGCAGAGCCATTGTTGCCAACATGCATCCATAGCCTCGACAGGGTTTCATTTTAACTTGCAGATGAGCCAGTGTCCTATAAATGATGTATCATATTTTTATTTAAATGTTTTTTTCTCAAAAATTTCATTGTTCTAGCATGGTGACCAAATAAAAAAAATTCCACTCACTGGAGAATAACAAAGTGAACAAGCCAGCTCGTGATGAGACTTCTTGTCCTTTTGACAATAGTGTCAAAAGGTCATTACCCTGGTTTGGTGGCCATAATGGGAATGCCACTTATTTTATTTCCCTATGATCATGGTAGGCTCGCTCTTGATGAGACCCCCTATCCCTATAATAAAATTTATGTTTAAGTAGCATGCCTTGAGGATTGCTCTTTTTATCATCAAGGGTGGCTGATCAAATCCTTAAGAGTTTAAGGATGGCGTTAGGAGTAAAAAAATTCCAAATAAAGCATGTGTCAATCCTTTATTATGTTGAAATAAAATCACCATTTTAAATATGTATTCATACGATAAAACTTCTAAGGTGGTGATAGAACATGAACAATTTATGATTCTTTCATAAAAATTCTGGTATAAGGAATTTTTTTGAAATTGATAGGTCATGCCAGGAAAAAAGAGTTGTTCTTCATAGGATAGTAGAGAAAAATTATTCTTGAGACGATGATAGAGTAAATATCAATTTTTTTAAATCCACATTTTAAATATTGTAGTCAATTATATGCAAAGTAAAGATATCTTGACATGAAGGGAACGACAATTGTTCCAGATGGGACAACAACTGTGATAAAGGGAACAACGACGACATCGAAGGGAACATTAGCTGTGATAAAGGGAACAACAATGGTACCGAAGGGAATAATAATTGTACCAAAGGGAATAACAACTTTTCCAAATGGAAAAACAACTATACCAAAGGGAACAACATCTGTGACGAAGGGAACATCCGCGGCACCGAAGGGAACAAATGCTGTGATAGAGGGGACAACAACGGTACCAAAGGGAACATCAACAGTGCCAAAGGGAACAATGAATGTGATAAAGGGAACAAAAACAGTAACGAAAGGAACAACAACTATACCAAAAGTAAGAAAAAATATGACAAAGGGAACAAAAATTGTATTAAGGTCATTTATCCCTTTTCCGGATGAAGGAAAGGAAAATAAAAAAGAAAAAAGAAAAGAAAAGAAAATAACTTAACCAACTCTACAAATAAAAGATATAAACATTATGTAAAATATGATAAAGAAAATTATATTTCATAAAGATGGAGCTGCTGGGTTGCCATCCCAGTCCACTATAATTTGGAAGATAGGATCATTACTTATCTCATGATAGAAAGACTCTTTTGTGAGCGGTTGGTGGTAGAGGCACAGTCGATGTTTGTTTACCATAAAAGAGGCACAAGAGCCATTGATTATGATTAGAGTTATGGTACCATTATCATGAAATTATTTGATTTCATAGACTTCAATCCACCTCATCTGTAATTTACCTGGAAAATTGTGGAATATAGAATCATATAGCAATTCCCAATCACCTTTTTGAAATGATTATTTTTTATAAGTCGATCATGCCATTTATCTCTTTGTTGTTGAATAATGGAAGTAAGTTCAAGAGAGAATATGCACGCTTCATCTAACTCATTTAGTTGTTGTATACATTGTATTTGTGCCTCTGTAAAATCCAATCCAATATAATTTGCAATTTTAAGAGTCTTTATTTCGAATTCAATCAAAAAAATTGGTTCTCTGCTGAAGACAAGATGATATGGCAAGTGACCAGTAGTGTTCTGCCATGTCATCCGATAAGCCCATAGGGATTCCGGAAGCTTGGTTGCCCAATTTCAATGATTGCAGATATGGTTTTAGTCAAAATAGCCTCCAGGACCTTGTTAATACTTTCCACTTGTCTGTTTTCCAGGGGTTTATATGAGGAAGTAACTCTATGCTTAATATGATAGTTCTATAGAGTGGCTGAAATTTTATGACCTGTAAATTGTGGTCCTCCATCTGTTATTACTTCCCTTGGTAATTTGTATCACAAAAATAGTTTTAAAAGGAATTTAACCACTGCCTACTCCATGGCTCTTGGAAAACCTAGTGCTTCTACCCATTTAGTTATGTAATCAGTGCAAACCAGTATGTACAATTTTTTATTTGACGGCAGATTGAAAGGGCCAAAAAAATCCAACACCCATATTTCAAATGATCCCCCTACCAATTGCGGTTGCAAGGGAATTTCATCAGCTTGGCCGGGACAACCCATCTGTTGAGAAATATCACAAGATTGAACATGCCATTTTGTGCTTTTAAATATAGTGGCCCAGTGTTAAGTCCCAATATTACTAGTATAGTCCCTTATTTTTGGTATTGTAACCCCCTTATTGTTATTATTGTACCCCTGTAACCCCCATTTTGTTATTATTGTGCCCTTAAATTACTATTGTTAGGTTGGCTAGGATTACATTAGGCCCCACTAGGATTACATTGTGGCGCCATGGACTCCTATATATAGAAAGGAGGTTTTGTAATTTGTATCATCCAAGAATTGTTCATTCATGTAACGTATTAGAGGTTTCGCCCTCAAAGTGGCTTATTTCTAGGGCGTTTATATCTCTTTTCTTCTATTTTTGGAGTGGGTTTCACAACATTTGGTATCAGAGCTTTGGATTCAAGGTTTTCACTGCTCCAAACAGGTCATCTTGGAATTTTGACTATAACTTTTTTTCTACAAAGGTTTAGAAGCTTAAATTTTTAGAGTGTGAAGCTGCAATCCTAAGGAACATCGTCGCAACATTTCAGAGCTTGGTTCGCCATATTTTTGGAGATATGATATGTGGAAGTTAGGTCGTTTTGCAGGCTCCTGAATTTCACTTAAAAAGGTCATCACGGAATTTTCACTATAACTTTGTTTCTACAAAGGTTCATAAGTAGAAATTTTTAGAGTGCGAAGCTGAAATCCTGAGGAACATCATCGCAAAATTTCAAAGCTTGGTTCATAATATTTTTGGAGATATAATCTGTGGAAGTTAGGTCTTTTTTAGGATCTCTAATTTCATCACAAAGAGGTGATTGTGGGAAAATTTTCATAACTATCTCTCTGAGCATCGGATTGGAATTCTATAAAAAGTGACTAGAAGTAAACTGACTATATTTTCCTTTCTATAAATTTTAGAGCCAAAGGAGCAAACAGTGACACATGGCAGGTCGTACAAGTTCACTCTACTGAACCAGTCTATAATTAGGTCATTGTGGGAGATTGAACATAACTCTGCCTTGAAAAATCCAAATCAAGTCAGACCTGTGGCATTTGAAAGAAGCTTCAGAGGACTACTACAGGGCCAAATATTAGATATTGAGGATCTTCAAGTATATAGATAAGTGAATTTCAATATCGAGCTCCTCAAAAGCAAGTAAAAGGTGTGTATTTTTTTCCGAATTGCATAAGTCTTGTTTGAATAATCCAGTTGAATTGATTCCAAGGGCATATTATAGAATATATATCAATATTGGATTTTTAAATAGCCCCTAAAAAGAATTCAACACCCATTAAGCCTTTAGAAGGCTCTACTATGACTCATGAAGATGAAGAATGGAAAAATGACATATCAAAATTACAAGAGCAAGTGCAACAAATTCGCTCTCGCAAGGAGCAACAAAAAATGACATGGAAGTTTTGAAGAAAGGTGTGGAAACTAAGATGGATGTTTGAAGAAAGGCGTGGAATCTAAGATGGATGGTTTGAAGAATGGCATGGAAGCTAAGATGGATGGCATGGAAGCTGGCATGGAATCTAAGATGCATGACATGGAAGCTAAGATGGAAAACATGAAGAATGATCTAAAAGCAGACATGGAAGGTTTGACAAAGTTGATACAATAAATGTTTCCTAATGGTGAAAAGATAGTAGAGGAAACTCACGATGAGAACAAAATAAATGTTAATCGTGTTTTCAGAAACTCTAATGTTTGAGGGAAGAACCACCATATTCCAAAAATGGATATGAGGAAGTTTGATGGAAAGGATCCTGTAACATGGATACTACAGATGGAGCAATATTTTTATTTCAATAATGTGAAAAACACACAAAACGTACGCATTGCAACTTTACATTTAGAACAAAATACATTTGTATGGTATCGATGGATTTGCACCCATAAAAAAATTGTCACTTGGTAAATTTTTACGGAGGAAATGATAGCACATTATGAGGATACAAAGAGCAACACTTTCTTTAGCCAATTGATAAATCTCAAACAAAAGTGTTTAGTGGGGGAGCACAATGAGGACTTCCAAAAATTGAATATAAGGGTAACTGATATTTCATAGGAACACAGGATTGATCTCTTCATAGGTACTTTAAAGGATAACATCAAACATGAAGTTCGTGTTTTGGAACCTGATTCATTGGAGAATGCATTCAAGTTGGTAAGAAAAATTGAATGTAAAATTATGTTGACAAGGAAGCCTACCACTCACTTCTATAAAGATGGAAGTGTTGCTACTCCTAGATTTCCACAAACCACAAGGTTGACACCACAAAAGTTGGAAGAAAAAAGAGCAAAAGGGCTTTGCTACAGTTGTGATAGAAAATACACTAAAGGTCATAAGTGTGTTGAGAAGAAATTATTTTACATAGATTGTGAAGAGGAAGAATAAAATGAACAAGAAGAGGATATACACCAGGAACCAGCCCTAAAAGAGGAAGAAATGAGTCTGACCATATCGTGTAATGCATTGGAAGGAATTACCACTCCTCAAACTCTCAATATAGAAGGACATATCAAGAAGAAAAAGGTAATAGTGTTGATTTATTTAGGTAGCAACCATAATTTTATTCATTGTAAGGTAGCCAAGGAATTGAATTGTTTCCTATATCCAGGACCAGAATGTCAAGTGATGGTTGCAAATGGAGTAACTATAAATTTCTCTGGAAAATGCCATAATATCAAGCTAACCATGGGGGAATATGTATTGAATAGTCCAATGATCTCCATTCCTATGGGAGGTGCTGATGTTGTACTAGGAGTACAATGGTTATAATCTTTGGGGATGGTAGCTTTTAATTTTCAAGAACTTTTCTTGAATTTTTTTTCAGAAGGAAAGGAAGTCAAATTACGGGGTATTGCAGGGAAGAAGGGAAAGATAATAAGCTCTAATGTCATGAAAAATCTTCTAAAGAAAGAACAACAAGGTGTAATTTCACAATTATGCTCACTAAAAGTTCCAACATCAAAATGATCTATTTCTGCAGATCTCCAAAAAGTCTTGGACAATCATTCCAAGGTGTTTGAAACTCCCAAAGGGCTCCCACCTATTAGTGATCATGATCATGCTATTAATTTGATTCCAGGAAGTGTTCCTCCAAAAATTAGGCCTTATAGATATCCTTATGTCCAAAAGAGTGAAATTGAATGTATGATTGCAGAAATGTTAGAGGCGGGTATAATTCAACCTAGTCAAAGTTCTTTCTTTGCTCCTGTAGTATTGGTACACAAGAAGGACGGATCATGGCGCATGTGTCCAGATTATAGGGAGCTCAATAAGCTCACCATTAAAGATAAATTTCCCATTCCTGTGATTGATGAATTATTGGATGAATTACATGTAGCAATTTATTTTACCAAGTTGGATCTTCGTTCAGGATATCATCAAATTAGAATGAAGACTGAAGATATTCCAAAAACAGCATTTCGAACTCATGAGGGTCATTATGAATTTTTGGTCATGCCTTTTGGCCTTACCAATGCACCTTCTACATTTCAAGGGTGATGAATTCCATTTTCAAACCCTTCCTTAGAAAATTTGTGCTAGTATTTTTTGATGATATACTAATCTACAGCAGGTCTTGGAAGGATCATGTTCAACATGTTGACAGGGTGCTCAAACTATTGCAGGAGAAACAATTATATGCAAAAACATCAAATGTTTCTTTGGAGTACAAGAGGTGGAATATCTGGGTCATATTGTATCTCACGAGGGTGTTAAGGTAGACCCTAACAAAATTAAAGCCATTAAGGAATGGAAAGTCCCCACAACCATAAAGAAGTTGCGAGGATTTCTCGGGTTAACGGGGTATTATCGCAAGTTTGTTAAGAATTATGGGAGAATAGCAGCACCTCTAACAACATTATTGAAGAAAGATGCATTTTCATGGACTCCCGAAGCAACTAAGGCCTTTGAACATCTTAAAGAGGCAATGTGCCTAGCACCGGTCTTAGCTACGCCAGACTTCACAAAAACCTATATTGTGGAATGTGATGCCTCAGGAAATGGAATTGGTGTTGTTTTAATGCAAGAAGGAAGACCCATTGCTTTTGAAAGTCGTCCAATCAAAGGAAAGTATTTACAGAAACCTATTTATGAGAAGGAAATGTTAGCAATACTACATGCACTAAAGAAATGGCGAACTTACTTAATGGGAAGACACTTCAAGGTAAAAACTGATCATGATAGTCTTAAACACTTTTTGGAACAAAGACTATCTTCAGAAGAGCAGCAAAATGGGTCACAAAGATGTTGGGTTATGAATTTGAAATAATCTACAAAAAAGGGAAGCTAAATGTTGTTGCAGATGCACTCTCAAGAAAGAATGAAGAGGTGGAAGCATTACTTTGTGCCATTTCTATTATCAAACCCGATTGGATAACCGAAGCAAGAGATGAATGGAAGAAGGACGAAGAAGTGTGGAAACTCATTCAAAATTTGCAGCAAGATCCTAGTACATCTGATACATTTAGTTGGAAAAATGATTCCTTATGGTACAAAGATCGCTTATATCCTTGTAAGAATTCCCAACTAAAACAAAAGATTCTTTTGGAATTGCACACTTCTCCTTTAGGAGGACACTCAGGATTTTTAAAAACTTACCACAAGGTGAAGAAATATTTTTTTTGGGATGGCCTTAAATCTGATATTCAAAATTTTGTGGTGGAATGTTCGGTTTGCCAACAGAATAAAGTTGAGACAATTAAGACCCCTGGTCTTCTACAACCTTTATCCATTCCAAGTCAACGTTGGGAGGATATTTCAATGGATTTTATCATAGATGTACCTAAGTCCGAAGGAAAGAGTGTCATCATGGTGGTAGTTGATAGAATTACCAAGTATGCACACTTTTGTGCATTGACTCATCCATTTAAAGCAAGTACATTTTATACTACGTTTATGGACACAATTCAAAAGCTAAATGGGAACCCAAGGGTTATTGTGAGTGACAAAGATCCAATTTTTACTGGAAATTTTTGGACGAAGTTATTTTCTTTTTTTTTTACTCAATTAGCTTGTAGGGCCTCAAAATATTCCCTATTCTCACTCCATTATTCACCAATACCTTCACATTACTTCCATATTACCTTCATGTCACCTTCATTTCACCTCCACATCATTACATTTACCTCATCATTGGGTTATAATTGTGCTTTTCCAAAGTTTATTAATTCTTAACATTTTTAAGTGGATTTGTGGTTAAAATTTAGAAAATAATATGCTTATACTTATACCTAACAATTAGAATGAGTTTGTTGGCATGTGTAGGTACAAAAGTAGCTTCCTAGGCACCCTTATGTGGCACTCTATGTTCAAATTCGAATTTTAGGAGATCATGGACCTCATGGAGGAGATCATGGAGGATAGGGTTATGTGTCACCATTGGTTGAGAAATATGTGGGTCAAAGGAGGGAATAGTGGATTTAAATTTATGATTTTGTTATCATAGCTTTTGGATAAATAGGAGTGTTATCTCTTTCATTTGTAATCTTAGTCTTAATATTGATTTGTAATCTTAATCTTCTTCTTCATTTTGTAATCTTAGTATCTTATAGGTTGGTAGTGAGAAGTTAGATTGGAGAATCAATGTAATGGTTGCAATTGCAATTTTCAATTGATGATAAATAAGACAGAGCTTCTTTGATCCTCTACATTTGACTTTTCTTTTGGTGTGCTTGTGAATCCTTGGAAGGATCCCCATTGCCTAGCAAGTACACTTTTATTTTAGTAGGATTTTATTTTATGTTTGTTTGTGAATTTCATTAGATTAAATTATTAGGTTAATATGTTTGGAATATTAATGAATGACCTTTCGTAAGAAATTATTAATGTTTCCTTCAATGAATCTAATTTTTTTGATTTCATTACTTTAAGTTTCTGATTTATATTCTTGAGATATAAATGAATAGTCTCTTGTAAGAGAGCTTTAACATTTCATGCAATCAATCAAAATTAGGTTTAAGTGCTTTAATTTCATTAGTTTAAATATTTTGTTGATTAAGATGATTAGAAATATTAATGAACAGTCTCCTGTAAGGGAGCCTTAATATTTCTTACACTTATCACAATGTCTTTAGATTTCATTTTGTTAATTAACTAAATAGGTGTTGGAGATCCTAATAAACAACCTCCTGTATAGGAGCTTTGGAATTTCTTCACCTAACTTAGTTTAGGTTGTCTCTGAAGTCCATATATATTGGATGATCCTTGAAGTTTACTTACCCGGATTGATAGTAAATGAAACTCTAATTTACATCCGCATTTTAGACCAAACATTTTGGCACCGTTGCCGGGGAGGATGATTTAGAGATAGACTTAGGAATTCCTTTTTATTGCAATTTATTTTTATGGACTAACTTGTGAAACCTGGTGACAACAGGACCTTCATAAAGGAGTTTAAGTTGAGTTTTTTTATTTTTATTTTCATACTTAGTTTCAAATTCAGTTTTTAAACCCCCCATTTCTTACTAATTCATCTACAGATGAGAAATTTGAATATGTTAAACATGTACTTTTTGGAGAAAAAGAATAATCTTGAAGACTGGTTCCAAAAGAACCTTGCGCAAACTCCAAAAATAAGACAGGTTACTCACATTCTTGCAAATCATAAGGTAAAATTTTTAAATATTGATGTGAGCATTTTCAAATTCTTAGTCCGTAGATGGCTTCACTGGAAGCATTCTTTTACCTAGGAAATAAAAAATATTTCAAGCAAGTTAGATAGAATAAATTAGGAAAATAAAACGAGATTGTTAGAAGTCATTAGAAGTCGTTAGAAGTTTTTAGTATTATTTTCAAAAATAAAAAATAAATCATCATGAATAAATGAATAAATTCAGTGGCACAGTAAGAGCTGCTTCATCATCGCATTTCTATATCTTGTTTTTGTATCACAAGTAAGCCAGGAGCTTGATTATTGGAAATAGTTGTCTTCTGAGAGTCTAAACACCCCCACGACATTGCAGAAAGAGTATAGAAAATGTGAGGTTTTGTAACAAATCTTGATTGTGTTTATTATTCATCCATGCTAACCTGCATAAATAAAAACAAATCAAGAGATTAGTATGCTCTCTTCCTGCGCTTCGTGCGATCTAGAAGATCAGAAAATCTATCGATTTATTTCAAATAAAAATACTCTCGCTGGAAAAATGATCTGCACATTCTATCGATTATAAGAAATTTGCAAGCTTCCAATATCGATCTGCTGCAACAATTTAAAATTTTTCTTGTTCAAACTAAATTCGCAGCATATTGAAATAAATCAATGGCATTATTAATGCACATATGATTTTTTGATTTTGTATTTTTTTATCACATTCTCTAGTTCTGGCTTCTCTATTTAAATCTATTGTTCCTGTGCCATAATTTTCTCCTATATCGAGATAACCATTACCCCACCCCCCCACCCCCCCCCCAAAAAAAAAAAAAAAACAAAACAAAACTTGAATTGTGTGAATTGAAGAATCTGAATTTCGATCTTATTTGAATTGGCCAATATTAACAGCCACAGCAATACCGGAATGAGATTCGATTACATTTATGAGATCCCATAAACTAGTTGAGAGGAGAATGAGATTTAGTCCATTTATGCACAGAACAAGAAGGCCCAACATTTACAGTACATGTGGGCATCAACATTTTTTTTTAAAATAAACTGGGCACTGGTCTCTAGATACATTTTGCATACAGCTCTATGCCAATTCCAAACTTCATTTCCACTCCATGCGTAGTCATGCTGTAACCTTCATGTGTCACCCATTTTTGATATTGTGATGAGTTTCAAGACGTCATGTTTCCTCTCTGTTAGTCATGAAAGGTGTTGGATCCAAGCATGATCTGTAGATGTTTTAAATAGATGTAGACCATCGCCCTATAGTTTGATGTGCAACCATGGTGGCCTCATGGGCTTTCAAATTATTCAAGCGAAGATCCTTGTATCGATTGCATAGAGTACACCTAAAAATTGTTTCCAGCACTATGAACGGGTGAATACAAGAAATATAAAAACTAAACATACAAGCTACAAACAAATTTTTTGAAGTGTAAAGATCCCTTGACCACACAGATCCCTTCGGCTTCGATAGTGTTGTAAACAGTGGAAATCAAAAGCGGGTTCCTGTAACTCCAGCACGAAAATTCAAAGCGTGATATGCAGGTCCTGTATATGTGTATCCGTGATATTGCAGGTCATCAAAAGGGATTGTTTTGATTACAGATCTTACATTGTCAACGGCAGTTACCAGCTCATTATATCTGAGATAAATGACTTGGCACGGAAGCCTTTGCAGGCCGTGAAACATTTGGGACATTCATATGTGATGACGTACTTGATCCGAGAGGTAATAAACCTACAACTACAGATTTTCATCATGAATATTCTTCACATTAACCTCCTTCAACCAATATTAACTATTTCACCGAGAAATCCAGCACAGATTACTCCAGCAGCTTTTCAAAAAAAAATGAAAAATGAACCCATCATTATCAAGGAGTACCATTTATTGTGCCCTTCTTCCATCGCACATTTCTCTTAGGGGGGAAATCTAGCTTTGGAGGCACAGGATCATTGGAAAAATGTTGCGAGCGGTCGGATGGAGATTGCTTGCCATTTCTGGGCTGATGAGGAATACATCTCCATCATCAATTTTGGCACATTCATGGACGATACCGTTATTTCCTCTGATAATCTCCCTCATGGTTTACAGTTGTTGAATACATCGTCAAAATCTCACTTTCTCTCACTCAGAGTCACTTATTCCCAGGCATGAGCTAGGATTCTCAGATATACCTGCCACTATTGCAGCAGTTAAAAAAATAACATCAAAATAGAGTATGATAAATCTAATCACGAGCGTTTTTCCATTGGGGATCCTAGTAAGAGAGCATTCACCTATTTCGTCTTGATGGGTGGAATATTTGTATATGCTTCCTTTATCATATTGTTGGTTTTGAAATTTATTTTGAGCATGTCTGCAAGTAAGGATGTTCTTGCAATAGCATCCCTTGAAGTGGATGTATCCAGTACGAAGCCTGGCAGTACTGTCATAGTCAAGTGGCGTGGAAATCCTGTTTTCATTAGGAGACACATATCCAGTTGGAAAATAGTGTGAATGTTAATGCTCTGTATGATCCTCAGGAAGATTCAGAAAGGGTTTTAACTCCAGAGTGCCTCGTTGTGATTGATATTTGTACCCACCTTGGTTGTGTTCCTTTGCCAAACGCTGGGGATTATGGAGGTTGGTTCTGTCCTTTTTACAGATCTCATTATGACATATCTAGCCAGATTAGGAAGGGCCCTGCACCTTAGAACCTTGAGGTTCCAACATACAAATTGTTAGAGTAGAATAAGATGTTAATTGGTTGATTTGCACATACAAATCAAGTTATGTACGAACATGGGATTATGCTACTAGATCGTTTTTCTGTTGTGATCTTTGCAAGATTTTTTCCACTGATTAAATCATCCACAACTGCCAGAAGTACCAAGTGGGATTTATGGTGAAGCACAAGGACCCTGTATTCTTGGAAGATATTTCGACCATGAGAAGAATAAAGGCCCTCTAGATATTGAGATTTCTGCAACACTCTCTGCGCAAGTAGTTTCAGCTTTTATGCTTTTGTGACTGGATTTAATTCTCTAAGAGGTGTCAGTTTAATGGATGTTGTTGTTAAGTATTTTATTTACATGTCCAGTTTTGGGGCTATTTGGTTCGGGTTAAAAGGGAATGCGCTTCCTCCATCTTACCTGGCTTTCGTGTTGATGTCTAGGCATCGCACGGCTGCCGCATCACCATCTTTAAGTTGCCCCTGTTCGTAGCTCGATCAATTTTCTCGTCATTATTTGCAGTATCGAACCACTCAACACATGTACCCCATGAAATCGATTAGAGGTTAGAGCTTTGGTGTTTGCTAAGACAGAGCCACCGTATATTAAATGTCGCTGCCACATAATTTGTAGTGTGGTTTGTGGAGATGTTAATATTCATTCCACTGGCTCATTAAATCAGTAACAACCCTGCTATGAGCTCTCCACCAGACCCAACATTCTGCAGCACTGAACCCTCCTTACCATCCTTATCTACCTAATTAGATTTTTCTTTCATTGATTTTAAGGTTCCACGAGTCTGCTGGCTACCAAGTAGAGGACTCGTTGCCCTATTAAGGAAAGAATATGATTTGAGATATTTATCCATAATTTGTAGGGTGGTTTTGTACAATTTAAATGCCCATGATAACATAGTTTGAAGCATTTTTATTTGTCCATTTTTGAAAGCTGAGTATGGAGGTTTAAGAGATTTTTGAAGGCCACTTTGGGCCCTGAGGCATGTGTGCTCTCATTGGAAAAATATTTTGGGGCTGTGTGCCCAATTTAGAAGGTTTCAGTGCAACAGGTCCCAAGACTAATTTCATGACAAATTCAAAAGAACCAGTCCATAATCATAAACAAAATTTCCAGAAAATTACAAGTTCTTACAACTTCCTCCAATAGGTTAATGTTTTGACACATTGCATGACAGATTGGCCAAATCAAGGACTTAGGGTCTATTCCTAAATGTACAAGGATAGTGAAATACCTATCCACTACTATTATCGAAGTCTACAGAAAAGGAGTAATAGTTGCTAAGTGGAAGATCAATTGCAGTTGGAGGGACTCCTCAACATGTACATAATTGCATAGGTCACTCTATTTGATTGTAAGGTACGTTGTATTTTATATTCATATTATTTATTAATGTAATAAATACAGTTCACTAAACAAAATTTAAAAAAAGAAACACTTTGCGCAAAATTCACGCAGGTTTGAAAATAAATAATGGAACACTTGGAAACAAATTTCGAGGATTGATTTATCAAAAATTTGGAGGATTCTATAGATGATGATTATCTTGTTTCGATAGCTTCAAGTTGGCATTAAACTCATAGCATATTTTTGTTGAATGCTTTTATGTGACATACTAATATGCAGAACACAAACAAATCTTTCTAATGCCAATATTTTTGCCGAGCACATTTTATGAGTTATCTGACACAAACACGGAGTATTACTTTAAATGGTTATTTTTAAGAATGTATTGATACTAATATCATGAATTGAGTTAATTTCAACACTTTGATTTTTCTTAATCTGTTTTATTTGGTATGAAATTTTTGCGTAAGAATCATGAAGGAAATGGCCATTTCTTCTTGAACATATTTATGTTTTCTTTCTGCAAAGTTTTTTTTCGCAGGTTACAAGATAGTCAAGTGATCGTTAAGGAGATTATATTGTGATGAAAATTGGTCTTCCAAAGACTAAAATCATGAAAAATTCTAAAGACAAAGCCATGTCCACAATCACTACCTTGCACCTCCCTTTTTGAAAAAGATTTTGAATTCCACCAATTGTAAATCCATAAAGCATGCCATTTCCATATCCATTTTTCACAGCAAGAGTTCTTATTCATTCAACATGCACCTCCTTTCATCCATTCCTAACCCACCAATAAAATCAAAGAAGTTTACTTACAAACTTATTGCCATTTTCCATTTCCATTTTCTTTTACCTAGCATTTTTTATTTTCCACCAATAAAACCCTTCTGCTATATATCATTGAGTCAAAGTCCTAGAGTCTAATAATCTTTAAAAAAAAAACACCCAAAGACTTGCATGCCTTAATGGCAAGTATTCTTGCCAATGAACAATGGAAGTACATTAATATTCCTTGTTCATTGGATCTTGTAGGTGACTCAACTACAACAAATTTATTTGTACCTACAAAGATGTGTGAGGCATCTTGACTTCCATTGTAATCAATGGTGGGAGCTCTCATGTTGGCTAGTGGTATTCATTAATGGCCACTAAATTAACAATTTCTTGCTATGTTCGACACCAGAACATTTATTCACATAGTAAGATTTGTGCCATCGAGCATTGAAGACTTGAAGACCCATATTTTGTAACAGATGATCAGATTTCCTTTCATTGTTTTTCAATTTTTTTGATGTAAATGACTTGAGGAAAATTCAAGAAATAAGGCTGGGGGGGAAGTGTAAATTCTGAATTTGATATACCTTCCAAGCCTTATACATTTTCAGCCACATTCAGCAGCATATTCTGAACATTCAGCAGAAGATCCAGCAGCAGATTTAGCAGCAGATGCAACAACAGTAAAAGATTCACCTTTTCGATTTCATCCACCATTTTCACAACCAAGTAAAGAATACTATGAATAGAATTTTGTAGCCACACGTGCAAAACTCTCATCCATTTTTGAAAGGGTAAGTTAAGGTATGATATTTTCTAACTTTTAATCATTTAATTCCTTGAAAAGTTAGAATGATAATTTTTGGAAAAACTTCACTTCCTTTCATCATTTTGTCAAATTGCAAAAACCATCAGTTGAGGGGGGAAATAAATTCACATTCATATTTTGCCACATTATATAACATTCAAAACATTCTTATCACATTCAAAGCCACATACTTTCAAAATATATTTACTATTACATCATCATGAGCATATAAATGGCTTTTCAAAAAGTACTTAAAAGATAATTGGATGGCAACGCAATCATGGTTGTCACACAAGAACCAACCATGATGCATTCCAACAAAAATACTCTACAATAAAAATCACATTATCAATATGCAAAGATCACACATTAAAATTGAATGCAACAAACAAAATATGGTTGAAAGAAAAGAACCAACCAAGTTGTAGTTCATCAAAAACACTTTGCAAAAGTTAAGGAAATGATATCATGCAGAGTTTAAACCAAAGCTCAAGTATCAAAAAGTAATGTAATAAATTGCATGAGGACATGAAATACCTTCATTTTGGGGGTATGTAGGGCCTCAAAATAGTCCCTATTCTCACTCCATTATTCACCAATACATTCAAATTACTTCCATATTACCTTCATGTCACCTTCATTTCACCTCCACATCATTACATTTACCTCATCATTGGGTTATAACTATGCTTTTCCAAAGTTTATTAATTCTTAACATTTTTAAATGGATTTGTGGTTAAACTTTAGAAAATAATATGCTTATACTTATAACTAACAATTAGAATGAGTTTGTTGACATGTGTAGGTACAAAAGAAGCTTCCTAGGCACCCTTATGTGGCACTCTATGTTCAAATTCGAATTTGAGGAGATCATGGAGCTCATGGAGGAGATCATGGAGGATAGGGTTATGTGTCACCATTGGTTGAGAAATATGTGGGTCAAAGGAGAGAACAGTGGATTTACATTTATGAGTTTGTTATCATATCTTTTGTATAAATAGGAGTGTTATCTCCTTCATTTGTGATCTTGAGTTTTAATCTTGATTTGTAATCTTAGTATCTTATAGGTTGGTAGTGAGAAGTTAGATTAGAGAATCAATGTAATGGTTGCAATTGCAATTTGCAATTGATGATAAATAAGACAGAGCTTCTTTGATCCTCTACATTTTACTTTTCTTTTCGTGTGCTTGTGAATCCTTGGAAGGATCCCCATTGCCTAGAAAGTAAACTTTTATTTTAGTAGCCTTTTATTTTATGTTTGTTTGTGAATTTCATTAGATTAAATTATTAGGTTCATATGTTTGGAATATTAATGAATGACCTTTCTTAAGAAAGTATTAATATTTCCTTCAATGAATCTGATTTGTTTGATTTCATTAGTTTAAGTTTTTGATTTATATGCTTGAGATATAAATGAATAGTCTCTTGTAAGAGAGCTTTAACATTTTATGCAATCAATCAGAATTAGGTTTAAGTGCTTTAATTTCATTAGTTTAAATAATTTGTGGATTAATATGATTAGAAATATTAATGCATAGTCTCCTGTAAGGGAGCCTTAATATTTCTTACACTTATCACAATGTCTTTAGATTTAATTTTGTTAAATAACTAAATAGGTGTTGGAGATCCTAATAAACAACCTTCTGTAAGGGAGCTTTGGCATTTCTTCACCTAGCTTAGTATAGTTTGTCTCTAAAGTCCATATATATTGGATGATCCTCGAATTTTACTTACCTGGATTGATAGTAAATGAAACTCTAATTTGCATCCGCATTTTAGACCAAACATTTTGGCGCCATTGCTGGGGAGGATGATTTAGAGATAAAATTAAGAAGTCATTTTTATTGCAATTTCTTTTTATGGACTAACTTGTGAAACCTGGTGATAGCAGAACCTTCATAAAGGAGTTTAAGTTGAGTTTTTTTATTTTTATTTTCATACTTAGTTTCAAATTCAGTTTTTAAACCCCTCATTTCTTACTAATTCATCTATGGATGAGAAATTTGAATATGTTAAACAGGTACTTTTTGGAGAAAAAGAATAATATTGAAGACTGGTTCCAAAAGAACCTTGTGCAAACTCCAAAAATAAGACAGGTTACTCACATTCTTGCAAATCATAAGGTAAAAATTTTAAATCTTGATGTGATCATTTTCAAATTCTTAGTCCGTAGATGGCTTCACTAGAAGCATTCTTTTACCTTGGAAATAAAAAAATCTTTCAAGTAAGTTAGATAGAATAAATTAGGAAAATAGAATGAGCTCGTTAGAAGTCATTAGAAGTAGTTAGAAGTCGTTAGAAGTTTTTAGTCTGATTTTCAAAATAAAAAAATAAATCATCATGAATAAATGAATAAATTCAGTGGCACAGTAAGAGCTGCTTCATCATTGCATTTCTATATCTTGTTTTTGTATCATGGGTAAACTAGGAGCTTGATTATTGGAAAGCTTTGTCTTTCGAGAGTCTAAACGCCCCCGCGACATTGCAGAAAGAGTATAGACAATGCGAGGTTTTGTCGCAAATCTTGATTGTGTTTATTATTCATCCATGCTAACCTGCATAAATAAAAACAAACCAAGAGATTAGTATGCTCTCTTCCTGTGCTTCGTGAAATCAGGAATATCAGAATATCTATCGATTCATTTCAAATAAAAATACTCTTGCTGGAAAAATGATTTGCACATTCTATCGATTATAAGAAATTTTCAAGCTTCCAATATCGATCTGTTGCAACAATTTAAAATTTTTCTTGTTCAAACTAAATTCGCAGCATATTGAAATAAATCAATGGCATTATTAATGCACATATGATTGTTTGATTTTGCATTTTTTTTATCACATTCTCTAGTTCTAGCTTCTCGATTTAAATCTATTTTTCCTGCGCCATAATTTTCTCCTATATCGAGATAACCATTACCACCCAAAAAAAAAAAAAAAACAAAACTTGAACTGTGTGAATTGAAGAATCTGCATTTCGATCTTATTTGAATTGGCCAATATTAACAGCCACATCAACATTTACCGGAATGAGATTCGATAACATTTATGAGATCCCATAAAATAGTTGAGAGGAGAATGAGATTTAGTCCATTTATGCACAGAACAAGAAGGCCCAACATTTACAGTACATGTGGGCATCAACATTTAAAAAAAAATAAAATAAAATGAGATCCACGTGCGTTGGGCACTGGTCTCTGGATACATTTCGCAGACAGCTCTATGCCAATTCCAAACTTCATTTCCACTCCATGCGTAGTTGTGTTGTAACCTTCACGTGTCACCCCTTTTTGATATTGTGATGAGTTTCAAGACGTCATGTTTCCTCTCTGTTAGTCATGACAGGTGTTTGCACCAAGCATGATCTATAGATGTTTCAAATAGATGTAGACCATCACCCTATAGTTTGATGTGTAGCCATGGTGGCCTCATGGGCTTTCAAATTATTCAAGCGAAGATCCTTCTATCGATTGCATAGAGTACACCTAAAAAAATTTTCCAGCACTATGAACGAGTGAATACAAAAAATATAAAACTGAACATACAAGCTGCGAAATTTTTTTTTGAAGTGTATAGATCCCTTGACCACACGGATCCCTTTAGCTTCGATACGGTGTTGTAAACATCGAAAATCAAAAGCGGGTTCCTGTAATTCCAACACGAAAATTCAAAGCATGATATGTAGGTCCTGTATTCGTGATATTGCAGATCATCGAAAGGGATTGTTTGGATTACATATCTTACATTGTCATCGGCAGTTACCAGCTCGTTATCTCTGAGATAAATGACTTGGCACCGACGCCTTTGTAGGCCATGAAACATTTGGGACATTCATATGTGATGACGTACTTGATCCGGGAGGTAATAAACCTGCAACTACAGATTTTCATCATGAATATTCTTCACATTAACCTCCTTCAACCAATATTAACTATTTCACTAAGAAATCCACCACAGATTGCTCCGGCATCTGTTAAAAAAAAAAATGAGAAATAAACCCATCATTATCAAGGAGTACCATTTATTGTGCCCTTCTTCCATCGCACATTTCTCTTAGGGGGGCAATCCGGATTTGGAGGCACAGGATCATTGGAAAAATGTTGCGAGCGGTGGGACGGAGATTGCCCGCCATTTCTGGGCTGATGAGGAATACATCTCCATCATCATCGTTGGCGCACTCATGGACGATACCATTATTTCCTCTGCTAATCTCCCTCAGGGTTTATAGTTGTTGAATACATCGTCGAAATCTCACTTTCTCTCCCTCAGATTCACTTACTCCCATGCATGAGATAGGATTCTCAGATATACCTGCCACTATTGCAGCAGTTAAAAAACCAACATAAAAAATAGAGTATGATAAATATAATCATGAGCGTTTTTACCTTGGGGATCCTAGTAAGAGAGCATTCACCTATTTCATCTTGATGAGTGGAATATTTGTATATGCTTCCTTTATCATATTGTTGGTTTTGAAATTTATTTTGAGCATGTTTGCAAGTAAGTATGTTATTGCATTAGCATCCCTTGAAGTGGATTTATCCAATATTAATCCTGACAGTGCTGTCACAGTCAAGTGGCGTGGAAAGCCTATTTTCATTAGGATATGCACAGAAGATGATATCTAGTTGGAAAACAGTGTGAATGTTAATGCTCTGCATGATCCTCAGGAAGATTCAGAAAGGTTTTTAACTCCAGAGTGGCTCATTGTGATTGATGTTTGTACCCACCTTGGTTGTGTTCCTTTGCCAAATGCTGGGGATTATGGAGGTTGGTTCTATCCTTGTCACGGATCTCATTATGACATATCTGGACAAATTAGGAAGCGCCATGCACCTTATAACCTTGAGGTTCCCACATACAAATTCTTAGAGGAGAATAAGATGTTAATTGGTTGATTTGAACATACAAATAAATTTATGTCTGAATATGGGATTATGCTACCAGATCGTTTTTCTGTTGTGATCTTTGCAAGATTTTTGCCACTGATTAAATCATCCACAACTGCCAGAAGTACCAAGTGGGATTTATGGTGAAGCACAAGGACCCAATATTCCTGGAAGATCTTCTGACCATGAGAAGAAGAAAGGCCCTCCAGATCTTGAGATTTTTGCAACACTCTCTGCGCAAGTAGTTTCAACTTTTATGCTTTTGTGACTGGATTTAATTCTCTAAGAGGTGTCAGTTTAATGGACGATGTTGTTAAGTCTTTTATTTACATGTCCAGTTTTGAGGCTATTTGGTTCTGGTTAAAAGGGCATGCGCTTCCTCCATCTTCCTTAGATTTTGTGTTGATGTCTGGGCACCGCTCAGCTGCCGCAGCACCATATTTAAGTTTCCCCTATTCGTAGGTCGATCAAATTGCTCAACATTATTTGCAGAATCGAACCGCTCAGCACCTGTACCGCATGAAATCGATTAGCAGTCAGAGCTTTGGTGTTTGTTGAGACAAAACCAGTGGATATTAAAGGTCACTGCCATGGAATTTGCAGTGTGGTTTGTGGAGACGTTAATATTCATTCTGCTGGCTCATTAAATCAGTAAAAACCCTGCTATGAGCTCTCCACCAGACCAAACATTCTGCAGCATTGAACCCTCCTTACCATCCTTATCTACCTGATTAGATTTTTCTTTCATTGATTTTAAGGTTCCACCAGTCTGCTGGCTACCAGGTAGAGGACTCGTTGCCCTATTAAGGAAAGACTGTGATTCGAGATATTCAGCCATAATCTGTAGGGTGGTTTTGTAAAATTTAAATGCCCATGATAACATAGCTTGAAGCATTTTTATTTTTCCATTTTTGAAAGCTGAGTATGGAGGTTTAAGAGATTTTTGAAGGCCACTTTGGGCCCTGAGGCATGTGTGCTCTCATTGGAAAAATATTTTGGGTCTATGTACCCAATTTAGAAGGTTTCAGTGTAGCAGGTCCCAAGACTAATTTCATGACAAATTCAAAATAACCAGTTCATAATCATAAACAAAATTTCCAGAAAATTACAAGTTCCTGAAACTTCCTCTAATAGCTTAATGTTTTGACACATTTCATGATATATTGGCCAAATCAAGGACTTAGGTTCTATTCCTAAATGTACAAGGATAGTGAAATACCTATCCACTACTGCAATCGAAGTCTACAAAAAAGGAGTAACAGTTGCTAAGTGGAAGATCAATTGCAGTTGGAGGGACTCCTCAACATGTACATAATTGCATAGGTCACTCTATTTTATTGTAAGGTATGTTGTATTTTATATTCATGTTAGTTATTAATGCAATAAATACAGTTCACTATAAATAAAAAAAACACTTTGCACAAAATTCATGTAGGTTTGAAAATAAATAATGGAACACTTGGAAACAAATTTCGAGGATCGATTTATCAAACATTTGGAGGATTCTATAGATGATGATTATCTTGTTTAGATAGCTTAAAGTTTCCATTAAACTCATAACATCTTTCTGTTGAATGCTTTTATGTGACATACTAATATGCAGAACACAAACAAATCTTTCTAATGCCAATGTTTTTGCCGAGCACATTTCATGAGTTATCTGACACAAACAGGGAGTATTACTTTTCATAGTTATTTTTAAGAATATATTTATACTAATATCGTGAATTGAGTTAATTTCAACACTTTGATTTTTCTTAATCTGTTTTATTTGGTATGAAATTTTTTCGTAAGAATCATGAATGAAATGGCCATTTCTTCTTGAACACATTTATGTTTTCTTTCTGCAATGTTTTTTTTTGCGGGTTACAGGATAGTCAAGTGATCATTAAGGAGATTACATTGTGACGAAAATTGGTCTTCCAAAGACTAAATTCATGTAAAATTCTAAATACAAAGCCATGTCCACAACCACTACCTTGCACCTCCCTTTTTGAAAAAGATTTTGATTTCCACCAATTGTGAATCCATAAAGCATGTCATTTCCATATCCATTTTTCACAGCAAGAGTTCTTATTCATTCAACATGCACTTCTTTTCATCCATTCCTAACCCACCAATAAAAGCAAAGAAGTTTACTAACAAAATTCTTGCCATTTTCCATTTCCATTTTCTTTTACCTAGAATTTTTCATTTTCCACCAATAAAACCCTTCTTCTATATATCATTGAGTCAAAGTCCTAGAGTCTAATAATATTAAAAAGTAAAAATAAAACACCCACAGACTTGCATGCCTTAATGGCAAGTACTCTTGCCAATGAACAATGGAAGTACATTAATATTTCTTGTTCATTGGATCTTGTAGGTGACTTGACCACAACAAATTTATTCGTACCTACAGAGATGTGTTAGGCATCTTGACTCCCATTGGAATTAGTGGTGGGAGCTCTCATGTTGGCTAGTGGCATTCATTAATGGCCACTAAGTTAACAATTTCTTGCTATGTTCGACACCAGAACATTTATTCACATAGTAATATTTGTGCCATCGAGCGTTGAAAACTTGAAGATCCATTTTTTTTAACAGATGAAGCAAATTTCCTTTCATTGTTTTTCAGTTTTTTTGATGTAAATGACTTGAGGACAAGTCAATAAATAAGGCTGGGGGGAAAGTGTAAATTATGAATTTGGTATACCTTCCACGCCTTATACATTTTGAGCCGCATTCAATAGCAGATTCTGAACATTTAGCAGAAGATCCAGCAGTAGATGCAACAACAATAAAAGATTCATTTTTTTCGTTTTCATCCACCATTTTCACAACCAAGTAAAGAAGACTATGAACATAATTTTGTAGCCACACGTGCAAAACTCTCATCCATTTTTGAAAGGGTAAGTTAAGGTATGATATTTTCTAACTTTTAACCATTTAATTCCTTGAAAATTTAGAATGATATTTTTTGGAAAAACTCCACTTCCTTTCGTCATTTTGTCAAATTGACAAAACCATCAGTTGAGGGGGGAAATAAATTCACATTCATATGTTTTCACATTCATATAACATTAAAAACATTCATATCACATTAAAAGCCACATACTTTCAAAATATGTTTACTATTACATCATCATGAGCATATAAATGGCTTTTCAAAAAGTACTTAAAAGATAATTGGATGGCAACACAATCATGGTTGTCACACAAGAACCAACCATGATGCATTCCAACACAATAAAAATCACATTATCAATATGCAAATATCATACATTAAAATTGTATGCAACAAACAAAATATGGTTGAAACACAAGAACCAACCAAGTTACAGTTCATCAAAAACACTTTGCAAAAGTTAAGTAAATGATATCATGTATATTTTAAGCGAAAGCTCAAGTATCAAAAAGTAATGTAATAGATAGCATGAGGACATGTCATACCTTCAGTTTGGGGGTATGTAGGGCCTCAAAATAGTCCCTATTCTCACTCCATTATTCACCAATACCTTCACATTACTTCCATATTACCTTCATGTCACCTTCATTTCACCTCCACATCATTACATTTACCTCATCATTGGGTTATAACTATGCTTTTCCAAAGTTTATTAATTATTAAAAATTTTAAGTGGATTTGTGGTTAAACTTTAGAAAATAATATGCTTATATTTATACCTAACAATTAGAATGAATTTTTTGACATGTGTAGGTACAAAAGTAGCTTCCTAGGCACCCTTATGTGGCACTCCATGTTCAAATTCGAATTTGAGGAGATCATGGACCTCATGGAGGAGATCATGGAGGATAGGGTTATGTGTCACCATTGGTTGAGAAATATGTGGGTCAAAGGAGAGAATAGTGGATTTACATTTATGAGTTTTGTATCATAGCTTTTGTATAAATAGGAGTGTTATCTCCTTTATTTGTAATCTTGAGTTTTAATCTTGATTTGTAATCTTAGTATCTTATATGTTGGTAGTGAGAAGTTAGATTGGAAAATCAATGTAATGTTTGCAATTGAAATTTGAAATTGATGATAAATAAGACAGAGCTTCTTGGATCCTCTACATTTGGCTTTTCTTTCCGTGTGCTTGTGAATCCTTGGAAGGATCTCCATTGCCTAGCAAGTACACTTTTATTTTAGTAGGCTTTTATTTTATGTTTGTTTGTGAATTTCATTAGATTAAATTATTAGGTTCATATGTTTGGAATATTAATGAATGACCTTTCGTAAGAAAGTATTAATGTTTCCTTCAGTGAATCTGATTTGTCTGATTTCATTAGTTTAAGTTTCTGATTTATATGCTTGAGATATAAATGAATAGTCTCTTGTAAGAGAGCTTTAACATTTCATGCAATCAATCAGAATTAGGTTTAAGTGCTCTAATTTCATTAGTTTAAATATTTTGTTGATTAAGATGATTAGAAATATTAATGAACATTCTCTTGTAAGGGAGCCTTAATATTTCTTACACTTATCACAATGTCTTTAGATTTTATTTTGTTAAATAAGTAAATAGGTGTTGGAGATCCTAATAAACAACCTCTTGTAAGGGAGCTTTGGCATTTATTCACCTAGCTTAGTTTAGTTTGTCTCTAAAGTCCATATATATTGGATGATCCTCGAATTTCACTTACTCGGATTGATAGTAAATGAAACTCTAATTTACATCCGCATTTTAGACCAAACATAGCTCATAGCTCATCTTATCATCCTCAATCCGATGGTCAAATTGAGATAGTAAATAAATGTTTGGAAGGATATCTTCGTTGTTTTGTATCTAATAAAAAAACACAATGGGTGAAGTGGTTACCTCTCGCTGAATGGTGGTATAACACTTCCTTCTATACTGCAGTGAAAATGACCCCATTTATGGCACTTTATGGATATCTTCCACCATCCATCACATCATCTTTAAGAGAAAATTAGAAGGTTCAAGCAGTGGAAGATCACATTGAGCATCAACAAGAAGTTCTTCAACTCTTAAAGGACAACCTGAATTTGGCACAAAATCGAATGAAACAATAGGCAGATCAACATGGCAGTGAGAGAAGTTTTGATGTAGGAGACTGGGTATTTTTATGACTACAACCATACAAAAAAATTTCCCTCAAGCAAGCTAAGAAGGATTATAAATTATCGCCAAAGTACTATGGTGTTTACAAGGTGTTGCAAAATATTAGTACTATGGCATACAAATTGGAGCTTCCTGCTTCTTCACGAGTGCATCCAATTTTCCATGTTTCATGCTTAAAGAAGGTTATAGGTGAAAATATTCCAGTTCAAATAATATTTCCAGAACTTGATGAGGAAGGAAAAATCATATTGGAACCTGAAGCGGTCACGGAAACAAGAAATCGAAGTAGAAGAACTTACCCATTGAAGATTCTACATGGGAGGATGAGAATTTTATACAGAAGCACCCAGAGCTACACAAACGTCAAGGACAACACTTTTTTAAAGGAGAGGGGCATGTTAGGTCCCTATATTATTAGTACAGTCCCTTATTTTTGTTATTGTAATCCCCTTATTGTTATCATTGTACCCCTGTAACCCCCATATTTTTATTATTGTGCCCTTACATTACTATTGTTAGGTCAGGTAGGATTACATTGGGCCCCATTAGGAATACATTATGGCCCCATGGACTCCTATATATAGAAAGGAGGTTTTTTAATTCGTATCATCCAAGAATTGTTCATTCATGTAATGTATTGGAGGTTTCCCCCTCAAAGTGGCTTATTTCTAAGGCGTTTATATCTCTTTTATTCTATTTTTGGAGTTGGTTTAACAACAGCCAGTAATAGCCCATCTGAAGAGATTTATGTCTGGTCCTGCAGTCTTCAAAATGTCCACCACAGGGTTCGTCATCACAGGATCTTAGAATTTCATACACTTCGTCTTCTCTGATGTACCTTCGGATTTGAAATTCGGATCCAGTGTGGAAAAGATAACCATCGATCCAGGGGAAGTGTACATTATGGTGAATAATAAGTTTCCTTTCTCAAGGTGATAGATGTGCTGGAAATTTCCTAACTCCCCGATAATTTGCCACATCAGCGTACCATGGTGTTTTTTTTGCCACTATGAATAGATGCTCATCCAGGAACTATTCATCTACTGGCTGAGAGTCATTTACCTTAGGTACTCGAGACAGGAAATATTCAACAAATTTTTCTTTTCCTATTTGATCTTTGATGGTGATATCAAATTCTTGCAATAATTGTTACGAGATGAATTACCATAGGTTTTGGGTTAAGAACCCCAACAGAGGAAGAAGCATACAACAACAAGAAGTAAACAAATTTAAACTCCTAATTCTTAAACAAGTAAAATGGTAAGAAGAGTTTGTACTTGTAGGTCCTATGTTTGAAGGCGATCATGCAACTCTCAAACACTCTACTTCTCCTAGTGCTCTAAAACCTGCAACTCGCTCAAGAAAAAAACATATACTACTAATAACTGAAAGCATGTTCAAGATGTTAGCATTAGATCATATAATATTATAAACAAAATATAATGAAATCATTAATAACAAGATCATAACATGTATAAAGAATTAATATCACGAACATCATGAACTAGACAGAGCTTCTTTATTGATGTATGTAAATATGTGTGGAGAAATACCACCTGATTCAGCCACGACTCCAAGAGAAACCGTCCTCTGAATCCATCTATCCCAAGCCTCAAAAATATCCCTCCATAAGCATACACATTTATGTCATATAAGAGGAATGAACACTGCCATGAGGGAACAAGGGTTTCCACAATCTGGGAAGTGCAAGATGCACATGGATAAATCAAACTTTATCATGGACTAAATGGCTATAATATCAATACCTATATCTCTCTCCCCTTTAGGCCTTCCCATGAGGTGTATTTATACCACCTCAAACAAACAAAAAATTCAGTTGGGATACAGTTAGGCCACGAGCTCCTGTAGGTAGGCTTCCGTTGTAACCCATATATTTAAAATTATATACGCGGGTTGGGTATAACTGGATCCATGTGTCCACACACTTTTGAGAGGGCAGAGTCACGTATGGAATTCAAAATAATGTTTTTGAGGTAAAGGACCAAGTCTGAAGGGAAAGGGTTGCCCAAAGCCATAACATAGAGCATAATGTATATAGAGGTGGAAAATTATGCTATAAAAAATGCCCCCTAATATATGAGGTAAGAAGGGGTACATGATGGATGAAATGTATTAAGTGTATAAGAAGAATCATGCGAGGACTTGGGAGGATTTCACCAGATTTCAGCCTGCGAAAAACTAATGGAAGAGATCAAAAAGTAAGCTCATGTCTGAGGTAGACATACCCATGCTCAGTGAAATTAAAGCATTTTTGCATATTAATTATGGAGCGGATCCAATATGTATACAAGTACAAAAGAAACTGCAAAGTACATAGTGGATCATCTGATCACAGCATCAAAAAAGTACATATCAAGGTCATGTCATAGCATCACATATAGAAGAACTGATCAATGATTCTGAGAAAGATATCTGATCATTGAAGTCATAGAACTAAATCTGCAAGTACCAAATCATAGAGTAGAATGATGGTACTACACAAAACTTGGGTGCCAACATATAAGATGCTGCTGTGATGAACTAAAACATATAAGGTGGATGGTGTCACTGGCAGAAAACTAAAGGAGTTTTCAAATGAACCAAATAATGTTGATGCAAGCCTGAGGTATTCACCAATCACCATAGCACATTTCTACACTATGGGAATAAAGGAGATGAAGTCGACCATGTGAGAAATCACTTGATTATAGATCATTGATGTATATCGTTAACAAATGCGGGACAACTCACTGATAATGATGATGAGATTCAAGGTACCCCAATACAATCTAACAAGTGTGAATGAATGTGTTGAAGTTGAACATTTAAGAGTTTGGGTTAAGAACCCCAACAGAGGAAGAAGCATACAACAACAAGAAGTAAACAAATTTACACTCCTACTTCTTAAACAAGTAAAATGGTAAGAAGAGGTTGTACCTGTAGGTCCTACATGTGAAGGCGATCCTGCAACTCTCAAACCCTCTACTTCTCCTAGTGCTCTAAAACCTGCAACTCACTCAAGAAAAAAACATCTAATAGTAATAACTGAAAGCATGTTCAATATGTTAGCGTTAGATCATATAATATTATAAACAAAATATAATGAAATCATTAATAACAAGATCATAACATGTATAAAGAATTAATATCACGAACATCATGAACTAGACAGAGCTTATTTATTGATGTATGTAAATATGTGTGGAGAAATACCATCTGTTTCAGCCACGACTCCAAGAGAAACCGTCCTCTGAATCCATCTAGCCCAAGCCTAAAAAATCTCCCTCCATAAGCATACACATTTATGTCATATAAGAGGAATGAACACTGCCATGAGGGAACAAGGGTTTCCACAATCTGGGAAGTGCAGGATGCACATGGATAAATCAAACTTGATCATGGAATAAATGGCTATAATATCAATACCTATATCTCTTTTCCCTTTAGGCCTTCCCATGAGGTGTATTTATACCACCTCAAAAAAAAAATTCAGTTGGGATACAGTTAGGCCACGAGCTCCTGTAGGTAGGCTTCCATTGTAACCCATATATTTAAAATTGTATACGTGGGTTGGGTATAATTGGATCCATGTGTCCACACACTTTTGAGAGGGCGGAGTCATGTATGGAATTCAAAATAATGTTTTTTAGGTAAAGGACCAAGTCTGAAGGGAAAGGGTTGCCCAAATCCATAACATAGAGCATCATGTATATAGAGGTGGAAAATGATGTTATAAAAAATGCCCCCTAATATATGAGGTAAGAAGGGGTACATGATGGATGAAATGTATTAAGTGTATAAGAAGAATCATGTGAGGACTTGGGAGGATTTCACCAGATTTCAGCCTGCGAAAAACTAATGGAAGAGATCAAAAAGTAAGCTCATGTCTGAGGCAGGCATACCCATGCTCAGTGAAATTAAAGCATTTCTGCATATTAATTATGGAGCGGATCCAATATGTATACAAGTACAAAAGAAACTACAAAGTACATAGTGGATCATCTGATCACAGCCTCAAAAAAGTACATATCAAGGTCATGTCATAGTATCACATATAGAAGAACTGATCAATGATTCTAAGAAATATATCTGATCACTGAAGTCACAGAACTGAATCTGCAAGTACTAAATCATAAAGAGTAGAATGATGGTACTGCACAAAACTTGGGTGCCAACATATAAGATGCTGTTGTGATGAACTATAACATATAAGGTGGATGGTGTCACTGGAAGAAAACTAAGGAGTTTTCAAATGAACCAAATAATGTTGATGCAAGCCTAAGGTATTCACCAATCACCATGGCACATTTCTACACTATGGGAATAAAGGAGATGAAGTCAACCATGTGAGAAATCACTTGATTACCGATCATTGATGTATATCTTTAACAAATGCGGGACAACTCACTGATAATGATGATGAGAGTCAAGGTACCCCAGTACAATCTAACAAGTGCGAATGAATGTGTTGAAGTTGAACATTTAAGAGAATCTACCAATCAGGAGACATTGATGTATTCTCACTGTCGGTAGTGAAGGATTCTTCCATTAATGACTGCAAACCCTAAGGTGCTGAAAAAAGGACTCTAGACCTTGTTCCTAGAGCATTGAGTCAGAGTCGATGGTAAAATATCCACTGGAACGAAGACATTAGGGCATCCCAAATCAATCCAACGTGAGTCTAACCCAGGGGCCAATAATTTGGAAGGAATCAAATGAAGAAATATGAAGTAACCAACCCGAAGCACATTTCCAGCGTACACAAAATGTAGCTAGCACACAATAGAAACCCTCTTAACCAACCAATAATGAAAGCTAACACAGAGGCAAGGAATCCACCAATAGGTTCAAATGGAAACCAAGGTACTCCATAAATACCAATGTGTGATAATGAAATATGACATTGAACAAAAGGGAAACCACTCAGTCAAAAACCCATGATGTTGATCAATGTTGAGCACAAGGTTACCTATCAATGATGGAAATAGGGCCAGGGTGTGGCTCTCGGTTTACTCTCAGAGAAATTTTTCGAAGTTGATAAGAGAAAACCCGCTAGCAAGAAGTCAATGGATACCTTATTAAATAGCACGAGAAAAGGACCAAATAGTTGATGTGATAGAACATAACTCTGAGAGACTGGGTATGGCTGACTAAAAATTGAGTCAAGAGACATCGCAGAAAGGCCGACTCAGGTTTACTTCCATTGAAAACAAAAACAACTCAAATGTGACTACATGGCAACATATAATAACTTTGTATAAGCTTGTTATGCAAGAGATATGAACAAACCCTCAATATGATTGGAAGAGATAACCAACCGAGGGAGTACTAACTCAATAACGAGGTTATGGCTCTCCTAAGTCAAACTAAATCTCATCCCAGTGGAGATAAGACTTTGCTTTTTGTGCTTTGTTCAAGGGCGACACAACTGGCTCTAGCTGCCATCAATCATGGAAGTAATGTCGCATTCCTACCCTCTTTTGAAATATTTAATTTTTTTTCTTTTTAATATTAAAATCCTGAAAAATGATAAAATAATGCCTATAATATAGTCAAAAGAACGAGTGTCAGGAAACATATGCACTAGTTCCTGGGGTTGGAACAATACTATGCTCAATGCAAGGTGGAAAAATTGGTAAATGGCAATCAAAAAAATGTTCTCTCCATGGGAAAAGTGTGTCAATTTTCAGATGCTATGTGATTGCAAGGCTGATTTTGCAGAAAGTGACATATACACGAGTCCAATTGAAGCCCTCTTAAGGCCAAAGATACAAATATTCAACATGGAATTCACCTGAACAACTTAACAAGAGGGAGCCTATATGTTATAAAGCCAGAAATATAGCAAAGAATAAGGATAATGAAGCTTCATTACAAAGGTCATGGCCGGACTAAAGAGGAATCCCGAGCCTACATAGTTTTTGTAGCATGGGAAACATATGCTAGTGAGGATATAACTAGGAAGTCCATGTAAAGGATGGCTCTACCATCATATCATGATTTTATAAATCGACGAGTGAAAATGGTTTAATAATCATAAAATGATGGGGTCTATTGGGGTCGTGTGATTTGGCAGATTGGCATACCAAATGACAAGCCAACATCAGAACCACTTTGGAATCCTAGGATCTAGCCCTCATGGATTTGGAGAGGGATTTCTCCATATGTGTTTTTAGAATGATATGCTTTAAGGCTTATGATATGATATTAGGCTAGTTATGAGGTACAAGAGAGTTGTTTGTTTTTGGTTGGGAATCACTAACTGAGAAGGTCACGTGAAGTGAAGGAGGGAAAAAGTAGAAGGATGTTTAAGCATGGGAAGATAGGTCAAGAAAAGTGTCAATCCATTGGGCTATGGAGTCTAAAAGGGTTTACTTGCACAACAACTATTCAAGGGTTTTCATAGGGCAAGTCATCTATATCAGAAGATATTTTAAGTTGAGTTTGTGGTATGGAACATTAAGAAGTGTGGGGAAAGAAGAAAACATATAAGAAAACGAAGGGCATCCTAAGATCAAGTAAGGACTTTTAACCTATCCTGCTTTTGGCATACTCTCAAGGGTAGAAAACAATAAGAAAACAAAGGGAAGTCTAAGATTAGGTAAGGACTTTTAACCTATCCTGCTTTCAGCATACTCTTAAGGGAAATCTTCAAAATAGTTGTTTAAGACTAAACAAGGAATAGGGATAACCATAAACTTTCTTGATTAGGAATCTACTTAGCATGCAGTGAAAAGATCATTTAAGAACAACATCTCAAGTTATACTCAGCAAGACATGGGCTCACCAACATTTCTTGACTGGTTATACTCTATTGATTCATTCTCAAACACACATTTAGAAGAAAACATACAGACAAAGCTTATCAGTCAGAATTAGGGTACTTTAGAAGTAAATCCTAATCTATATTTATTGCTCTTTATCCGAGAATATGAACAAAGTGAAAAACATAAGAAGCAACAGTGACAGTAAGGAAAAACATCACCAATGATTTAGATCAGGATTCAGTGAATCTGCTTGTCTATTTGATGTCCAAGACCAACTACATACTCGAGTGCAATGGATTTCTACAGCCTAATACTCCTCTTCCCAGCCTACTATATTACAACTACTCAGCAACTCTTACTTAATAACAGTTCAACAATTAAAAAAATTCCAACCCTTTACAATGAGTTTCCTATGAATACATATAGGTGAGAGAGGAAGAGTGTTAAAGGAAATATCATAAATATCAGTTAAGACAAAGGGGGGGAGGTATTCGAATGCCCATTCTGCTTAGTGAACATTGCATTAACTGATTGTACCATTTAAGTAATTTTTTCTATCTTTGAGGCATATCTGGCAGGCTGGTAATAACTCCAACGTGTGTTCTTTGAAGATAACAGTGGCTGAAGTACTCTGTTTGACCTCTGAGACAAGTAACTATCATATTTTGGTTATGAGGCCTCCCATGACTGTGCAATAACTGCTCTAACAGTTTTTAAAGAGGTTCTGTCATCAGGATGGCTATCACGGTGTCTTTGAAAGGTAAAGTAGACTACAGGCATCCTTATGGGTTGTTGAGAAGGAAATAGCCTCGCTGATGTGTCCTTTGGAGGCTTTCTTTGGCTAATTTGTCTCTCTTAAACACTTTAATCACTGATTTAGGCTTTGATTTGTGCTTTAGTCTTCGTTAGGCCTTCTTGGATTATCTTTGGTCCTCGTCTGATTGGTGTGTATAGGCGGCTGTGTTCGAGGGTTTAGTATAATGGTTAGTGGTCATGACTCACTGACCAAAATTTAATGATAAACCCTAAAATATCCTGTTCCTTCGTTATTTCGGCCTTCAACGATCGTCATCCTCGGCCCTTTGTCACCTTTAGTGACTGTGGGACGGCTTATACGATTACTGCCATGAAACCTGCAACAAACAAAAAAAACATTATAAAAACCTACGTAGATGGTTTGACTACTTTAGAGGGCTCAGGCGTGGGCAGAGGAGCAATGAGGAGAAGGGTGAATGCAGTGAAAATGGGCTAATGGCGGAACTGCAGATACTATGGCTTGAATCTTCTTCGGGCACGAAGAACAGGATTGCCGGTTTTGGGAATACTGGAGACGGTATTCACACGGGACTAAAGAGATAAGCGATATTATATGAAATGGATGCAATACGGTCGAGAGGTCGAGACACATCCCTCTAAAACCGCCCATTTCACGTTGAAAACGCATGATGGAGGGGTTGGGTGAAATGGGCGCGAGAATGAATGCGGCTCGTTGGATCGTGAGGATCAACGGTGGAGATTGAAAGAAAACATGATGAAAAGCCTTTGCGCAGCTGGGTGGGACCAACAGGATGATATAGGAGATTGAGCGATGGCCGTCGGATATGGATTAGATCAACAATGGAGATCAACCGCAAGGGGATGGAGAGTACGGACGGGTTTGCGGGCTGGGTGCCTCCGCAGTGAATATGGAATGTTGGATAGAGATCTGCCGCAGTCAAATGGGTCAACTGCGGGGGCACTCATAGTGTTAACCTGTGTGTTGAAAGTGCCCACGGGTGGAAGAAAAGGGGAATCAATGCGAGCCGTTGGATCTGGGAGATCCACGGTGGGGATTAACTTGGAGGATTAAAGATTAAAAATGGTGGATGAGGGGTCAGTAATAATGCGATTGAGCGCCAACTAGTGGATCAGGAGGATCAACGGTCGAGATTGATAGCGGAGAAAAACAATATAAACATATGGACAGGGAGATGGTGAAATTGCGATGAAGCAAGGACCGTCAGATCAGAAGCGAGATCAACGGTGGGGATTAAAGCAGGGTCGAAATGCACGTGGTAAAAGCAGAGGTGTGCTGGCTGTTGGATCAAGATGATTAATGGTGGAGATTGCATCGTGGAATCACGCAAGGGCATGAATGGTGCAAGGGGAGGGGTGAACTACGATGCGGAAACGAAGCGATGACCGTCCGATTATGAGGATCGACGGTCCAGATTAAATCGGGGCTTTACAGAAATAAATGAAAGAGGCGGAGGACAGCAGAATGGCGAAACAGTGTCGACCGTTGGATCTGGGGGAGCCAAATCAACGGTCCAGGATACATCCCCGGGGAGGTTTTGGTAAGCAATGATTGGAAGGAATGTTGGCGGTGTGACGGAACGAGGACTGTTAGATCTGCGAGATCAACGGCTTAGATCCCATCAGCGGGGGAAACATAAAGAAGTGGAAGGAAAGGGCAGAGCGAAGTGCGTTGACATGAAACGATGTGGTGGAGCGATGCGATGTGCCAATGGGTTTAGCGCTCAATTACAGGGCTGGGTCATATGACAGAAACGGGGCCAGGGCTTAAGCGAAAGGCGCTTAAGGCCTAAATTCAAAAGGTCGGGAAATAGGTCGAAATGGGGTTTTTTGACCTTTATGAAGGGTTCTGATAGGTATAAGAAAGTGGTTTTAAACCTTATAAGAGGGATTTTACAAGGTTTAAATGGATTTTTGAGGAAATGAATTATAATAAAAAAGGAAAAAAGGGATTAGAAAGGAGGAAAGTGGCCTTTTTATGTAAAATGATAAAATGGGTGGAATGAAGAAAAAGGCAGTTTTGAAACAGTTCTTTATATAACAGCAGGCTCTCTTTGAAAAATATTTTGTGGAAACAGCAATGAAGATGATTTGGAAGATAAAATACACCGAGATGGCTTCAAGAACTAGCAGTTTTCCATGAACATTGATTCTTTAAGGCTTAAGAAAATATTTAGCCATCATTTGTTGTGACAAAATTTACTGATGGCTAACAGTGGCTCCACTTGGGGATGGCAGCTCCTTGAAGGTGTCAAGAACCTTGGAAATTAATCTCTGGAATGTAGATCAATGTCTTGCACTTTGAAAATCCTATTTCTTCTTTGATCATGCTTCTTGAAAAGATGATTAACATTGCATCATAACAAATCAATTTCTCCCAAATAACTACCTACACAGCCTACTTTCATAACATTTTTTTTTTCAGCAGGGTGCACTTGGACTTGCAAACCCTTTGACATCAACATTTCATTCTTTTGAAAATAGGAAAAACTAATCTAAATCTACCCCTATAACTTCCATGAGTTCATATTAAACAGTTGAACTCATTAGCTTCTCTAGCTAACTACTATCTGTCAGGATTAAGTTGTCTGACAGATTTCATTCTCTATATTCTAAAAAAGAAATTGAAAACACAGCGAAACCAGGATTAAGCTGTCTGATTTGCTATGATGGATATGAAATAAATAAAAAAACTG
The DNA here is from genome assembly GCA_034641835.2 of Pinus albicaulis. Lineage (NCBI taxonomy): Eukaryota > Viridiplantae > Streptophyta > Pinopsida > Pinales > Pinaceae > Pinus > Pinus albicaulis. The sequence goes on along the minus strand of CM076575.1, from coordinate 1,999,250,385 downwards.
CACATAGACCTTTATTTGCAGAAAAGTAAAACAAAACTTGGAAGGCTTAAGATCTGAAAACAATGAGAGTCCTTCCTTCTTTCTTTTAGCTTTGATTTTGATCCTTTTAGAGTTGTCTTCTTCTTTACCTGGTTCAAGTTTTCAGCATGTTAGAACCATTTCTTTTTCTTCTCTTTGGCTCAGGTTTTGATTTGATTTGAGCCATTATTCATCAAACTTACAGGTTTAGGATTCAAGCTTGTTTGAACCTCTGTTTTTCTATCCTATTCTAATCTATTGATAAGCCAATATTAAATAGTTTGGAAAATCTTCTTCACTAACCTATCAACAATAAATTGAAATCTATCTAGTCATGGTTAGGATGTATGACTAAATAGCAATGCTCTTTCAAGTAGTGGCATTTAGGCTTTCACACTTTCATATTTTCCTTTTCTTTTTTGGTATGGGGTTGTACCTTTCTTCTTTTATATCTGCCCTCTTTTCTCTTTTCTATTGTTTTTGTATTTTTTTTTCAATTTTTCTTTCAAATAAAAAAACAAAAAACTAACTAAATTCTCACAGGCTGAGCTTTATTGACATTCCTACCTACCCTAATCTAACTCTGAAATATTTACATGTTTAGCTAACAAATTCTCTTTTCCAATACATCCATTCAATTAGATGGCTCCATGACTGGTCTTTGCTCATCTCTTTGAGCTGGCAGATATAGTGCAGCCATTTGATTGGTAACAAAAATGAGTAGAACATATGACCGCTTGTCAGAGATAGCCATGGTATTCTTTGAGTATGAGTCTTTAAAATCAAGGTCACCATAGATGGTGACAGCCTCTGCAGCATTGGAATTTTGCAAATAATCCATGCTTGTGAATTTGAGTCCATCAGAACCTCCATGTATTCTAATATAGGATCAACAAAAATAGGATGTGGACTTTCTTCTTTTGGGCCTCCCATGTCTGATTGATTGTCTGCATCCCAGATAGCTTGGTTCACTGCATCTTCAGTGTGGCTCTTGAAAGCACAATCATCCTTTTCCTGCACATCAAAAGGTAGTGAAATTTATTCTTGCTTAGGGGGAGGGAGACTTTCCAAAAATTCTCTAGGCTCCCTTAATTGGTATGATTGTTCTTGTGAATTCAAAATTTCAATCTCATTTTCATACCTTTCAACCACCAAGTCTAGGAAAATTTTCCTAAGCTTAGGTTTAGCATTGAATTTTGAGCTGAGAAAAATAACCTTTGGAAGGTCCTCACATTCAAGTTCTGCTAGGTCACTTGATATTCCATAACGAAGCTCTGCTATGAGACTTGACTGCATTTTTGCAAATTGTTCAGAGTCTTCTATTAGTGGAGTGATTTGGTTGCTATGTTGAGATGTGGAGTGGCCACTATGTTGATTTTAGACGGACAAAAAAGGAAATTTAGCCAGATATGACAATCTTTAGAGGTCAACTAGTCTTTAACAAGGAAAACTTAATCCTCAAACTGATGTGTTTCTCATGTAGAGGTCAACTAGTCCATGCACTGAGTTAAACTGATGTGTTCTTTAGTTGAATAATGAGTTAATAATTTGTGAATTAAATAATATTTAATTCACACAACTCATCTCTAGTGTATTAGCCAATTAAACTAAATACAACTAGTTCAACTAGTTAACCAGAACACAAGCTCCATTAACTGTCGCATCAACTCCACCAAACTCCGCCACTTGAGCTCTAACTGAAGTCAACCATGCATTAGCTCAAATAAACCATAGGAAAAGTGTAAATCCTTCTGGCAGCTGCATGCCCCACCTCCGGGGGTCAAACTGAAGTGCTCCAAGAGAGTAAACTGAAGTTTAGAGTCCAAATATTATTAAGGGTAAATACTATTTGACTGTTCTATTTTTAGCCCGGCAGTCTAAAAATAGACTTCGACCTAAATGCTAAAAATAGAGGTCCATATATTTTTACCAACATGACCAATCCTCCAAGAATAGGATACTGCAGCTCCCGGTCCATGATCCATATGTCTAAAAATAGACTTTTCGACAAAAATCACATGTGTGGTCCCCACCTAGTTTAGGTGATCACTTTCCAAATAGGATCAGGAAAGATGTTTGAGGAGGCCTCCTTCACTGTTTCTTGTTTCCATTTTCAACACTCCCTCTCAACAAGAAAGGACTGTCATTGCATGCGACATGCAACTCCATGCATTCACCCTGCAACCTTCACAAGCGCCATGAAACTCCATGCATCTGCTTTGCAACTCCTCTGAAATTGAATAGGCTCCAAACAACTCAATCAGTCTTGATGCATCTAGAATCTATCATCAAAGTCTTTGACTTCTGCTTGGCCAACTTCACATGTCATCAGGAACCACTGCGCTGTTGAACTCTTGCACCCATGCACTCTTGCACTTGCTGTCAACTCTGATCCGCGCTCCAGTATCCGACACTGTCACTTTGATCTGCCTGCATCACTCCAACTCATCTTGCTACTGCCATGCTGTGGGCACCTCGTAGCCAGGTTCAATCCATGAGATCCACACCATCTCATGAATCTGCCCAGAAATCTCCTCATGGGATTAATCATGCATGTCGCCCCACCTCACACCTGGTGGTATAGCTGCATGCACTCCCTCTGCCCGTCTGGCACGAAATTTCTCTGCATGAGTGGTCTCTTCCACTCCATGATCCTCTTTTGGCTGCTCCACATCCCGAGGTTCACTATCACCTGCATGCAAAAATTTCTCCCTCTCAAGCATCAATTGCATGTCTTTCTCGCTTGCATGCAACACTTGCTCCCTCTCAAGCTTTAGTTGCATGTCTTTCTCCCGCTTCCCAACAGTAGGAATCTCTGTAGACATCCCATATACTTCAAGTCTATAGAGATTCTTGTTGAAAATGCAGCAAGATGATGGAGCTTAGTGAAATTAAGTCGCCTTCACTAAGTGGGCCCGCAGGCAAATTCTGGCGCAAAATCTATTTTTAGACTATGTCTATTTTTAGACATATGGAGCATGGTTTGGGGATTCCAGTTTGAGATTCTTGAAGTATGTGTCATGTTGGTAAAAATAGATGAGACTCTATTTTTAGGTCAAAGAGGTCGAAGTCTATTTTTAGACTGCCTCTCCTTAAAACAGGGAAGTCAAATATTATTTACCCTTAATAATATTTAGACTATAAACAATAGTTTACTCTCTTGGAGCACTTCAGTTCGAGCTACAGAAGTGGCTCATGCATCCGACAGAGGAATCACGTGGTTCCCAAGGGTTTGATGGCATCATGCATGGTTGACTTCAGTTAGACTTCAGTGACAGAAGTTTGGAGGAGTTAATGAGACAGATAGTGGAGTTGTGTTCTGTTTATTTTAGTTGAACTGATTGAGATTAGTTTAACTAGCTAATCAATTAGTTATGAGTAGAGTGAATTAAATATTATTTAATTCATTAATTAGTAACTCATTATTCAACTCAAGAACACATCAGTTCACTACAGTGTATGATCAGTTCAGTGGAGACCAGTGAAAGAGGTAGATGAAAGGGTGGAGTTAGCTATCAGTTGTGACTATACCGTTGCTATTTGCAACACACAGATAGGTGGAGTAAGCCCATGAGGATTGTGCAGTTCAGGCTGGTGGTTTATCTATATAAAGAGGCCATCCCATAGCATTGAAACATGCAATAGAGGCAAGGCAATTGGCGGTGAGTTTTGAACCAGTAACCTGTTCAAAACTGAGCTAGATTGTGAGTAACTGTATGAGAAAGTACCGAGTACTTGTGAGGAGTATTGTACTGAGTTTGTTACTTGATTTCTCCATTATAATATACACAATAGCTGCGGGGTTTTCAGCTATAAGCTTTCCCCATACATACTGTGTTAATGTGTATAATGATTTGATGTGTTATCACTTGATTTTATTTCCGCATGTGTGATGATCTGAGTTGAGTGGAAGAGATTATGTGTTGTGTATGAAGTTCAAATAGTATGTGACCAGGATAGTCTTGGTGGATAATTAATCATTATTCAGCAAATTTCTACATGGTATCGGAGCTATTGAAGTTAAGATTGATCATCACAGTGATTACAAATTTGTTTCGGTAGACAGAGTCTGCATGCGGGCCAGGTAGCCTCCGGATTCATCTTTCTTCGGAAAGTGAAAGGTCTGGTAAACGCCCCTTGCAGTCGATCTCTGTGCTAGAAATAATTTTTTCTCACGATCTAGAGCGGCTGAGCTTTGAGGTGGAATTCGAAATTTTGCAGCAGTTTTGTTTTCTTGGTGCCGGTGTTGAAAATGTCTTTCAACGGTTTGCGACTCGAATATGCTCTTGAAGGTAGTTCGAATTATGTTGCATGGAAGGATCGCATGGAGGCAGTATTAGAAGATAATGGTCTAAAGGAGTTCGTAGATACGGATGTCCAAAAGCCCACTGATCCTGCTGAAGTCGAAGCATGGCAAAAGAAGATGGCGAAATGTCGAAGGATCCTGTTGGAGGGCAAAAGAAGATGGCGAAATGTCGAAGGATCCTGTTGGAGGGCGTCAAGGATCATATTGTATCCAGCCTGCATGGAAAGGCTTCTCCATTTTTAATGTGGAAAGCTTTGACAGATCTATTCCAGAGTAAGAGTGACCAAAGGAAGATGGCGCTCAAAGATAAGCTCAGGAACATCAAGATGGAGAAGGGCGACAGTATCGCCAAATACCTCACGAAGTTCACTCAGTGCAGAGATGAGCTGGGAAGTGTGGGGGTGACTGTCGAAGACGAGGACATGGTCGACTTGGCTCTCCTTGGTCTTCCGAAGGCTTGGCACTCATATCAAGATAGTGTCAATGGTCGGGAGAAGCTGCCGGGATGGGAGTGCCTTTGGGCGGATCTCATGCAGGAGGAGATAAGGAGGACTACTTGAGATGGATCTTCATCAAAGGGAGCTGATGAAGAAAACTGCACTTTGGTGGCCAAAGCAAAGAAAGGGAAGGGTAAGAAAACCTCTCATTCTGGTGCAAAGGGCAAGAAGTAGGATATGGCGAAAGTGAAGTGTTTTCACTACCATGATCACGGACATTATGCTACCAATTGTCCAAAGAAGAAGAAGAACAAGCAAGCGGGAAGATCTGCAGATGGAGAAGCTTTGGCTTCAGAGTTCGAGCTTGACTTTTCACTGATTGCATGCTTGGTTTCAAGTGTGATGGGATCGGTGTGGTTCTTGGACAGCGATGCGTCATTTCATATGACGGGAGATCGGGATTTGTTCTCAGATCTGGAGGACAAAGATTTGGGTGTGCACATCGAGATGGGCGATGATGGTAGATACAGTGCGACTGGTATCGGTACCATATCCTTTCAGAGGGAGTCCGGTAAACCCTTTGTATTGAAGGATGTCATGCATGTACCTGGATTGAAGAAGAACTTGATCTCTGTGGCGATGTTGGAAGATACGGGGTATGATGTGGTCTTCAGCGAAGGAAAAGCCTTCCTGCGCAGTAAGACTACTGGAGAGACCCGGAAGATAGGGGTTCGAACCAAGAACCTTTATCAGTTGCAAGTAGATGGCTGCGCAGCAATGGCATGCAAGGCGAGAGAAGTGGTGAGCCGAGATGATGAGGGCGAACTGTGGCACAGGAGATTGGGCCACCTTCACCATGGAGCTTTGAAGATCCTGCAACAGATTTCTACTGGGCTTCCTAAGGGCACTCTTGCGCAGTCAGATCAGTGCAAGGGGTGTACCTTGGGGAAGTATGTGAAAGCCACCTTCATGAGAAGGATAGTCGCGCCACGACCATCCTTGAGAGAGTTCACACAGACGTGTGTGGTCCTTTATCAGTTTCTTCGACAACAAAGCACATGTATTATGTGATCTTTGTTGATGATTTCTCTCAAAAGTGCTGGATCTTCTTCATGCAGAAGAAGAGCGATACATTCGCGAAGTTCTGTGAGTTTAAAGCACTGGTCGAGAAGGAGTCGGGGACGAAGGTGATTGCTCTAAGGAGTGATAACGGTGGTGAATTCATCTCAGCTGAATTCAAGGAGTTCTGCAGCGCAGAAGGGATTCGGAGAGAGCTCATCGCACCCCATAACCCATAGCAGAACGGGGTGGCTGAGCGGAAGAACAGAACAATCGTGGGTGCTGCACGGGCGATGTTGCATGATCAGGGCCCACCCCTTCACTTGTGGGCTGAGGCATGCAATATAGCAGTGTATGTGCAGAACCGTTGTCCTCACAAGGTTCTTGGCATGAGTACACCGGAGGAGGCTTATTCTGGCAAGAGGCCTGACATTTCCCATTTGCGGATTTTTGGTTCTCCTGTCTACATGCATGTGACGAAGGATGCGAGAAGGAAGCTGGATCCAACTGCTGAGGTTGGAATATTTGTGGGGTACACCGATACACCTCACAACTGTCAGGTGTATTTGTCAGACAGTCACAAGACTGTTGTGCGACGGGATATAAAATTTCAGGAGGAGAAAGCCATGCAGTGTTCGCTTGAGAGGGAGCTACACTTGCATGCAGATGAGGAGCTGTTAGTTCCTAAGGAGGAGCTTCCGGATGTGGATCAGCCACACGAGGAGGTTCAGGAGGTGGAAGAAACCACCCAGGCAGCGCCAACCATCAGAGGGCGCATGCGCACTACAGAAGCTGAGCGACTGGCTCGGGATGCAGAGAAGGTTGTAGGACCACCTACGGCACAGCGCAGACAGAGACAGTCACCGGATCGGTACACTGGATACATGGCTCTTGTGAGTCAATGTGTTGTGACAGAGCCATCCTCTTTTGAGGAAGCTGTGGAGGAACCCGCATGGGTTGATGCCATGATCGAGGAATATGATTCGATCGTCGGGAACAGTGCATGGGAGATTGTCCCAAGACCGGTTGGGAAATCAGTGGTGGGTTCGCGATGGATCTACAAGGTGAAGCAGGCGGCTGACGGGAGTGTGGAGAAGTACAAGGCGAGATTTTTCGCCCGTGGCTTTTCACAGATCGAGGGGATTGACTATGAGGAGAATTTTGCACCTGTCGCAAGGTACTCTTCCATATGGACGATCCTTGCTCTCTCAGCGCAGATGGGGTGGCACATTCATCAGATGGATGTGAAGACTGCGTTCCTCAATGGAGTTATTGAGGAAGAGGTGTACATAGAGCAGCCTGAAGGTTTTGAGATCTTCAGCAGTGAGTCGCATGTGGGCCGACTCAAGAGAGCACTGTACGGGCTGAAGCAAGCACCTCGTGCTTGGTACACTCGGATAGACAGCTACTTCACCGGGCTTGGATTCTCCAAGAGTGAGGCGGATCCAAACCTGTACCAGATTGTGGTGGAGGGGAAGCCGTTGATCATCGTACTGTATGTAGATGATCTGATTTTGACTGGCGACGAGCAGTTGATACTTTCATGCAAGGAGGATCTTGCACGAGAGTTTGAGATGAAGGACCTGGGTATCCTTCATTATTTCCTGGGATTGGAGATTTGGCAGCGCAGTGGAGGACTGTTTGTTTCTCAGGGCAAGTATGCCCGGGAGATTCTAGAGAGGTTCAACATGCAAGGCCGCAAGCCTGTTGATACCCCTCTTCCTGGAGGTTGGAGGAAGGGAGATGCTACTTCGGAGGAGGTAGTGGATGCCACTGTCTATCGACAGTTGGTGGGGTCGTTGATGTATTTGGTCAATACTCGACCCGATATATGCTATGCAGTTAACCAGATTTCGCAAGCTATGGTTAAGCCTACCAAGCTCTTTTGGAAGGCGGGCAAGCATGTATTGCGCTATATCAGAGGCACATCCGGATATGGTCTATGGTACAGACAGGAGGATGGAGTGAAGCTTTCTGGCTTCACTGATGCAGATTGGGCAGGGAGTCCAACGGACCGGAAGAGCACTTCTGGAGGAGTTTTCAGCATTGGGTCGACAACAGTTTCCTAGTACAGCAGGAAGCAGAGATCCGTGGCACTCAATTCAGCAGAGGCCGAGTACATGGCACCTAGCTTGGCTGCATGCGAGGCTATTTGGATGAGGAAGATCCTCGCAGGATTTTTCAGGTTGCATTTGGAGCCTACATTGATCTACTGTGATAACCAGAGTTGCATTAAACTCTCAGCTAATCTAGTATTTCATGATAGGTCCAAACACATCGACATCAGGTATCATCATATCAGAGATTGTGTTCAGCGGAGAATCATGATGCTTTCATATGTTCCCACGGAGGATCAGGATGCCGACATCCTGACGAAGGCGCTCACCAGGAGCAAGTTCGAATTCCACAGAGGCAGGATAGGGGTTGCAGATAATCCATATCTTGCTGAGAGGGAGTGTTGAAAATGCAGCAAGATGATGGAGCTTAGTGAAATGAAGTCGCCTTCACTAAGTGGGCCCGCAGGCAAATTTTGGCGCAAAATCTATTTTTAGACTATGTCTATTTTTAGACATATGGAGCATGGTTCGGGGATTCCAGTTTGAGATTCTTGAAGTATGTGTCATGTTGGTAAAAATATATGAGACTCTATTTTTGAGGTCAAAGAGGTCGAAGTCTATTTTTAGACCGCCTCTCCTTAAAACATGGAAGTCAAATATTATTTACCCTTAATAATATTTAGACTATAAACAGTGGTTTACTCTCTTGGATCACTTCAGTTCGAGCTACAGAAGTGGCTCATGCATCTGACAGAGGAATCACGTGGTTCCCAGGTGTTTGATGGCATCATGCATGGTTGACTTCAGTTGGACTTCAGTGGCAGAAGTTTGGAGGAGTTAATGAGACAGCTAGTGGAGTTGTGTTCTGTTTATTTTAGTTGAACTGATTGAGATTAGTTTAACTAGCTAATCAATTAGTTATGAGTGGATTGAATTAAATATTATTTAATTAATTAATTAGTAACTCATTATTCAACTCAAGAACACATCAGTTCACTACAGTGTATGATCAGTTCAGTGGAGACCAGTGAAAGAGGTAGATGAAAGGGTGGAGTTAGCTATCAGTTGTGACATCGATGCTTGGACTCACCAACATCCTTTCGGATTAAAGGGGGGAATGTTGACACCTAATCCTATGGATGGGTGTGCATATGTATTTTTGTATATTATTTATTATTAGGAAATAAGGAAGGCCAAGAGTCATTGGGAGTTGAATCCCAATAGCCTCACCTCCCATCTATATAAGCATGTACATTCTTCAGCTAATACACATTCTAGTTTTGAGGAGTTACCTCCTGGTTTGACATATTTCTTTATCTTTTTCCTTTAAACATAACTCTTTTTATTCTAGAAAGATGATATATTGAAGGATTATGATAGAATTGCAAATATTAATTTTTGTTGTGAAATTGGCTAAAGATTGTCTTTTATCCTAAACATGAAACAAATGAAGTGGGAAACCACCATTCGAAAGGCAAAGCTAAAGCAAGAGTAACTACTGTTCCTCCAGCAAAGGGCCATATCCAGACAAGAAGGATGAAATTAGAATGGATAATTAAAGAAAGGCAAGAAACAACACGGCTACAGCACAAGAAGACGAAGTGTTAGCTAAAAGAGGAAAATGGAACGAATCCCTCAGGATCTTTTGATCCTGAGGGATAGCTGTTCAAAGTTTATCTTTGTTTCTTGTATTGTCCGTCGAGTTGCTATAAAAGGCAACACTTGTATAAATCGAAAATGGGGAGACGATTATCATTGAAACTTCTTTTGTAATTATAATTTCATTGACTCTCGTGATTCAAGTAGAGAGAAACTATTTGTAAACGCTGTTATGCGCAATTAATACATGATTTAGTTGCCGTTTCATCACTTGACTCTGGAGTAGCTCAGCGGTGTTTCCCTAGCGGCTAAGGGCCTGGCCCTGGTGGATCCACTTGCTCTTTTGTATCATTATCTTTTGATTACAGTTGAGTGACAATTTGCATTTAATTTCCTTACAGTTTCAAGTTTAATAGTTTATTGTTTTATTTCTTTATAATCTTGGTGTGTTGCATTGTTGAATTGCGTTGCTGTTCCTTTCCAATTTAACAAGAATCTTGATCCCTATATAACTTATCTTGTTATGCTTTAACAGAGCTTCGTTGTTCAGCATCTGTTGTTCCATTCCAGTTGCTGTTCCATTCCATTTGTTGTTCCGTTCTAATTGCTGTTCATTTCAGATTGTTGTTTAATAGAACTTGTTGTTCAAATCCATTAGATAGAGTTTGCTGTTCATTTATATTGCTGTTCAATTGCAATAAAATAGATCTGTTGTTCATTTTAGTTAATTAATTTACAGTTTATTTCATACCTGCAAAGAGTTTGGTTTTGCTTTTGAGAGATTGCCTATTTTACTTTCATTAGCAACATTAGTGATTTAGTTCAGTTTCCATTTAATTACTTTAGTGTGGAGTGTAAGATCATCAACTGTAAAGGACATTGGTTATTGCAACCTACGTTCTCAGATTGATTATCTTGTTCTTATTTGATTTCATTTACATCATTTTCCAAAGGAAAGAGTTATTACCACTGCATCCTTGACTAATGATTGCTGAGTGAATGATTGGATTTCAGAGCATTTAATTTCATGTCATTATAGTTAGATTTCATTCCAAGCATCCGTTTACTCTTGTATTTATAACACTGTACTGCATATTGGAAATAATTACTCTTAGATTGAATTGCAGCCTCAGACTAAGTACACTCTTGAAATAAAAAATCGTACCTGGATTGATAGTTAATGTGAGATAATAGGAGTTAAAAAGACACCTTTTCTACATCAAAATTTTGGTGACGTTGCTGGGGAGAGTGTAGCTATTTAGGAAAGAGTAATGCACATTTGATTTTCTCTGCTAGGGAAGAACTGGGTATTAAAAATGGAAGGTAAGAACCTGCGTACTGAGCGAGGAACATGCTTTTTCATCGGCCCGCTTCACAGCATAATTGAGTAAAAGTTTTAGGTAGGAATGAATTCTTGTGTTTTTTGAATGAATAGAAAATCTAAACAGAACAAAATTCCTCCTAAACCCGAAAAACATAAGGGACTGGTGACCCTTGGGCGAACAAATTTCATCGACGAAATCCTAAAGAAAGCTGAATCTCAGCCATCAGTAGGACCTAGAAAAGTTACTTCTAGACAACCTACTAGCTCCCTTCAGGCCACAGAGTCACCATCTGTAGCCTTTGCTGAGGTGCATAGCCAAAAAGAAGAAATTGAGCAATATTCCCAAGAAATTGAGAATTCTCACCTAATTTCTCTGCAAGAAGGGAGCTCTAGTAATCTCCGCGAAGGAGGAGAAACAGGGGAAACAAAAGAACCAAAATTTCCTCTTGAAGTAATCCAAACAGTGAGCAACCCAGATAAGGGAAGTGATGTCAACATCATTCAAAACAAAGATAAAGGACCTGAATCTCCTCAGATAGTAGGTCAACAAATAACACTCATTATTCCAGACCAAGGAAGTGTTGTCAAGGTCATTCCTACTCCTTCTAGTCAGCCTAGGAATAATTCCCTAGAAATCCCAGAAGGATATTGGCACATATTTGATCAAATGGCCCACAACCAGCAACCACCTCAAAAAACTTCCACACTGCAATATCCCATTGTGGACACTGCAGTTAATGCACCTATGAAGTCCATTCCTCTTTAGAATATTCCTACATTCCATGGCTTAACATCAGAAGATTTAGATGCATTTCTGTTTGAATTCGATGTATTATGCAGAGGGTATGACTATACCACCGATCCCCAAAAGTTAAAATTATTTCCTTCCACATTAAAAGGAGTAGCTCTATGATGGTTTATGGGGTTAGGTGGAGGTGTTATAAATGAATGGGATCAGATGAAAGTTGCTTTTCTAAAGAAATATCAGGATTATTGTAGGTCCAGGGAATTAAAAGATGAAATATTTCAGATGACAACAAAACCTAATGAAACATTGGAGAAATATGTATAACGCTTTCAATATAACCTCCAGAGATCACCCTATGCATATTTACCCTTACCTGATAATGTGTTAAAAACTACATTAATTAAAGGGATGAAGGAACGATGGGTTGAAACATTAAACATCATGGGAAAAGGTGATATATATTAGGAAAATTTTGCTAACATTATTAATTTATGTATCAGGAGTTCAAGAGGTAGCATGACAACGGGGCCTACCCACAGCCCCGGTTTACCTTAGTCCCAACTTCAACTGTGTGTAAATGCATCCAAAGTTTCCATGTCCAATCATATTCCCAATTCGGGCAATCTCACACTTCCCTTCCTTCTCTGCTGGCAAATTTAAATAAACAAGTCTGGTCATTTTTAATATCTCAATTCAGAGAATTGAGATATTAATTCAACATTTATTCTATAGCCATAACTCAATAGTCCATATTCACATGGCTCCATGCAACTAACACTAGGTGTATGCGTGTTAAGTCACCCTTCCATTGGTTATTAAACCCAAGGTATCAACTGGCCCGAACATCCGTGTAACCACAGACTTATGGCCTTACCACGAGGTGCCATCATACACAATTCAACCTTAATTAAAATCTTTTAATATATTCCATCGGACCTTATACTAAGATTACAATACGTCGACTGACATTAATAACCTGAATTCATTACATATATCTCCGCCCTGGGCCCACAATACAATCGTGGAATGCATACACCGTACCTTTAATTAAACTTCGTGCAAATCCTGCGAGCGATCACCGTTAGATATCGAGCCTCCAGATCAATGATATGTATCAATATCGCTCGGTGTCCTGATACAAACTTTAACGCGCGATGGCGTGCAGCAATGGCGGTTTTCCGTGGGTCCTCCTCGCCACATGTCGAACACTCTATGGAATCGCTCCCCAACCAGGAAATACCGCTTATCGACGATAGGTGGTGCGATGAAAACCACCGTCCAGCTCCAAACCGCCGTCATTGTTCATCTGGTCATGGTTCCACTTCTTCCTACGCTCTAGGTTCCGGTCCAACACTTCAGTGCTCCGCTTTCGCTCTCACTTCAGTCAATACACAGCTTCTCGTTACACCACACTCATCCAATGAACCCCACTTCCAGAGTTCCACTTGTATCACTTTCACGCGGATCAACTGCACTTTCATAAATACTTCAAGCAACCCATACAGACATGATCTATCATCGGATCCTTAACTGTTACAGATTCAAATACTCTCATCGAGAACACACATATAATCAAGGCACATATAATCAAGACACAACACTGACAAGAAATCCACTTTCTTCAATGACCCACAGTATTCGTTAACCAGAGTTAAACCCCCACCATGATTTCTCAATAGGGTTTCAATTTTAACTTCATACGCAGAGACTCATACTATACCTAATCATAGAGAATAATCAACGAATGCAAAAACACGCAAGGTATTCCCCACACAGAGTTTAACAAAAAATGCACAGCTACACTGAGATAATTCCTTCACACGATTCGGCCAAGAAGATATAAAGTCACACATGTAACTCATAAACAATTCTTCATAAACAGGTATATATATATACATACATATACAGGTGATAAATCTCAGCTAATTCTTACAATTTCATGACAGGCCAGATATTCAATTCGGTGGCCATTATCCTCCTATTCTGTTGCTGAAGAGGTTCTCTACCTCTCTCCAGCTCTCTCTGTCTCCGTCTGACTCTCTTTGGGCCTCATCTAACCTCTTCAAGGTTACATTTATACAAACAGTCCAGCAACTCTTAACATTCCAATTCCTGAATCTAGAATCAATAACTGAATTAATCCTAAACTGACTCTTCATATTCCTATCTCAACCAATTCTCATGTTCTCAAAATGACTTGAGAACAATTACAATTTCCTACCAAATATTCAAAATATTAATATTTACAAGAAATTCAAAGAACATGGGACCCCCTATGGCTATTTATGTACAAAATAACTTTTGAGCCTAATGCCCCTGCATCACAGCACAAGAATAAAACCAGTAGAATGTGACATGATCACAAGGGATAGCAAGACCTCCGGTGGAGGTATAACTCGCACAGAAATTGGAAATCTACTAGAAGATTTCAAAATTGATATTCTAGGGACTCTGACAACGTAGCTTGATATCATGCAAGCTAAACAAAAGAAAGTAGAAGCAGAACAAAATTTGGCAATATTCTGCCCTAGATGAAGAAATAAACATAGCTATAAAGAGTTCCCGTTGGATACAGTCCAAGTCTATGCTATATGTACAAAAGATCACTATACAGAAAGTTGCCCCTCACTCCCGGGATTGAAAGAAGTCTATAAAGAGGCGGAAGAAGAAACATAAACAATATACCTACTCAATCAACGCCGTCAATGGCAACCATGACAAACAGGTATGCCCATTGATCCATCCTTTTCTTTTTAGTCTCCTTAGTATAATTCTCAGCAATATAATGGAATGTGGCAAAATCAACCACCCTTTCCTAGTTGGTCACAACAGCCATTTCCTACACCACCATGGCCAAATCAAACAAATCAAACCAATTGGCCAAATTTCCCTTACTGTCCACCATTTTGGCAAAATAATACATATCCAACATAATGGTCCCCCTCCACCTCACAGAATTAGACCTGGCAGTCAAACTGGAAAAGATCTATGAATCAACCAGTTGGAACGATTCCTCTCCCTCCACCTACACTTCCAGCACCATATACATTGCAAAAAAATCCCCAGACCAACTTAAGACCGCAACTCCCAGCCCAAACCAACCCAAACCCTAATAATATACCGGTTCAATCTGTTCAAATAATCAAAGCACTAGAACTAGAAACCGAGTTAAGGGAGTGCAACGACCTTCAACTAAGCTCTGGGTGCTTAATAGAATCAGAGGGAGACAAAAATGTTCAAGTTGAAAATCCGTTACCTTCAGAACAAACACTCCAAAAGGAGAATGTGGTTATACAACAAACGCATGAACAAGCAACCAACTCTTCTCCACCATTCCCAGAATGATTAATCATACCTCGTCCAATAGAACATCCTGATTTTGATCTTCTGGGATAACTAAAAAATTTGTGCATAAAAATTCCACTCCTCCAAGCTATCCAAGACATTCCCATTTATGTAAAAACCATTAAAGAACTATGTATAAAGAAGCCAAAGAGGAGAAAAAAAACTAACCCAAATGTCCAAGTAGTCGGCACTCTATCTGAATTATTATTAGGAAGAGAAGCACCTGTAAAGTATGAGGACCCAGGAAACCCTATAGTTACAATGAAAATCAATGGAAAATCGTTTCCAAATTCCTTAGTTGATTTGGGAGCTGCAATTAATATACTAACAACCACCACTTGCCAAAAACTTGGTATTACATCATTAGATCCAACAACAACCTTATTGGAATTGGCTGACCGATCGGACGTCAAGCCAAAAGGCACATTACATGATGTAATGGTATTTGTAGACTCCTGGGACTACCCTGCCGAATTCCTGATTATTAAACCCAAAATCCAGCTAGATGGAAACCCTTTAATATTAGGTAGACCTTGTCTGGCAACTACTGATGCCTATATTGGCTGCCGGCAAGGCAACATGACTATAACTAGAGGGAGTTATGTCAAGAACTTAGCCTTATACCCTCCAACCCAGCCAAGCCTAAAAATAATAAAAACAAAGAGACAACCTGCATCATACCTCAGAGAAAACATTAGATCACCATTAACCATAGAAGATTCCCTCGACTTTAAAGACCAAACAGAGGATGACATCATTAACAGTTTTATCAACCAACCAAAAACCAGATCCCATTTGCAATGTCATATGATCAAGGTAACATTTGATAATGAAGAAGAAGAAGATCCCCTGAAAGACATTCAAGAACAAGCAATACCTACCACTTCTATTTACAATAGAAAATCTATATAAATTGAGCCAGGAAAAACTCTGAATATTAACAAAAATCTGACTGTTGAACAAGAAGAAAAATTGGTCCAACTACTAAAAAAATATAAGGGAGCTTTTGCATGGGATTACCCAGACATGAAAGGAATTGATCCCTAGTTATGTACCCACCAAATTTATATAGAAAAATATGCTAGACCCATTTTCCAACCGCAATGAAGATTAAACCCTCACCTTAAGGATATTGTGAAAGCTGAATTACAAAAACTTTTGGATGTCAACTTTGTTTATCCAATATCTGATAGCAAGTGGGTCTCTCCACTAGTGGTGGTGCCAAAAAAGAACGGGAAGTGGAGGATATGTGTAGACTACAGAGAAATAAACAAAGCAACCCAGAAAAACCACTTTCCCCTTCCTTTCATTGACCAGGTATTAGATACATTAGCAGGGAACAAATTCTTCTCTTTCTTAGAGGGCTTCAGTGGATACAATCAGATTCATATCGCCCCTGAAGACCAAGATAAGACTACTTTTACCTATCCTTGGGGGACATTTGCTTACAAGGTTTTACCTTTTGGTCTATGCAACGCCCCTGCTACATTTCAGAGGGCCATTCTCAGTATCTTTTCAGATATAATAAATGAAGGGCTTGAAGTATATATGAATGATTTTACACCTTATGGAGATGATTTTGAGCCAACATTAGAAATATTGGAAAAGGTGTTGCAAGGGTGCATTGACACCAAAATCTGCTTAAGCCATGAGAAGTGCCACATGATGATGACCGAGGGACTCACCTTGGGTCATTATATCTCAGCAGCTGGAATAGAGGTAGATCGAGATAAAATTCAGATACTTTTGTTAATACCTACTCCCACCACACAAACATAGGTACGTAGCTTTCTCAGATTTTCTGTTTATTATAGAAGATTTATAGAGCATTATTCTCAAATAGCTACACCTCTATATGCACTGACAGGGAATGCTGATTTTAATTGGATAGATAAATGTGACCATGCCTTTGAGGATTTGAAAAATCTTCTATCAACGGCCCCAGTGCTAAGGGGCCTAAATTGGGATTTTCCATTCCAAATTTCATCTGATGCCTCAGACATTGCTATTGGAGCAGTCCTTGCGTAGGAAGAAGATAAAAAACCATATGTAATTTATTATATTAGCAAGAATCTATCTCCTGCTAAATTAAACTATACTGTGACTGAGAAAGAATTTTTAGCTGTAATACATGCTGTAAATAAGTTTAGACATTATATAACTGGGTATCCTATAGTTTTATATACAGATCACTCTGCCATAAATTTTTTAGCAAATAAACCTGTTACAAATGGTAGAGTAACAAGATGGTTGATTCTATTACAGGAATTTGACATCACAATAAAGGATCGACCAGGAAAAGAGAACCCTGTAGCTGATTTTCTCTCACGAATGCCAAAACCAATAGACGTAGCAGTAGTCGAAGATCAGTTCCCAGATGAACATTTGTTTGCTGTTACTGCCAGAACCCCATGGTATGTTGATGTTGCAAATTATTTAGCAGTATGTAAATTACCTAAGCATCTAACACCCAATGAACGAAATTTTGATCAGCGGTTGTCATTGATGTCAACCCAAGCAACACCAGGGGCTAACCCAATATTGCATGGGAATTTTGACTTACCAAATTAATATATTCTGGGTCAATAATTATTTTTATGGTTTCTACTTATCGAGATTTTTCCATTGATATATGACACGCCATGTAATTCTTCACGGTTTGAGAGAAATTCATGTTTGAAATTTGTACCCCTAGTTAGTGGGCTAAAAACCCATGGGGTTGAGGCATGGGTCATTGAAAAGTCATAATTAATATTTTTTATGCTCCTAAAATCCCTCCCACGTTCACTTGTTGAAGCCCCTCTCAACTTAAGCATTCATATAAATTTTGATCTTCATTTCCTCCTTATGCAAGGGATTCGGCCATCTGAAACAGGTCATCTTGGAATTTTCGTTCTAAATATTTTTATACGAAGGTTAAGAAGCTGAAATTTTTATGAGGTGAAGCTGGAATCCTGAGGAAGCTACAGTAAAAATTTTAGATCAAGGTGCGCAACATTTTTGGAGATATGATCTGTGTAAGTCAGGGTTTTTGCAGGCTCCTGAAATTCATCTCAAAGAAGTGACCTTGGTAAATTCGTCATAACTCTCTCTATGAGTATCAGATTGGAATTCTGTAAAAAGACGCAGATATTTCATAGTATTTTATTTTTTCTCTATCAATTTTAGAAACAAATGAAGAAACAGTGACACATGGCACGTCGTACAAATGCGCTCTGCTGAAACAGTCCATAATTAGGGAAATGTGAGAGATTGGGTATAACTCTTCTTCAAGAATCCAAATTGGGTCAGACCTATGGCATTGGAAAGATGACTCAGAGAACTACTACAGGACCAAAAATTAGATATTGAGGATATGAAATGATAGAGATACACCAGATTCAATATCAAGCTCCTAGAAGGAAAGAAAAAGCTAGATCATGTGTTGTCAAGGGTTGCAAAGGACCATACTTTCTATCGCAGAAAAGCAAAGAAAGGTGCAGAAAATGGTAGCATGATAAGAGCAACAACCAAGGTGCATAACAACAGCGAGAAGTTCATCATATGAAGTCTTCAAGTGGGTAGCACTGCATACAATCATTGTAAACGTATCATTGTACTTAGTCATTGTAAATACATTATTGTACAAATTGTACTAGTGTTTATCTGCCAAGGGTTGAAGAGGCAGTGTTGGGAGGTCTAGGATCATCATTAGGTGGTTGTATCAAAGTTGGGGTTATGGTATAGTATATATTCTTCTTCTACATCATTATATATCATTGTAAATTGGACCATTTTCCCTGGTACGGGAGTCCATTCTTTTTTATTATTCTATAGGGTGGTAGGGTGGTGCTAGGGTGAGTTGTAGCTCATTGGGTGTTGGGGCATCCATTCAGTTGAATACTAAAGAATATCGGGCATTGGAGCATCCATCTAGTGGGAGCTGGAGAATAATGCTTTTCTAGGTTCTAGGAAGTTGGAGCCTTATTTTCAATTGGAGTTGAATATTAAAGAATTATTAGAAAAGCATTAGGTGGTTTTTGTCTCGGAGTGGGTTTCCACCTTAAAATCTGTGTGCATTTGTGTTCCTCTTGTTTACTGCTATCATTGTGCAAACACTGATAATAATTGAAGATTAACTAATGCTCTAATTGAAAGGAATACTGATTAACCCCCCCTCTCAGTATTTCCAACACGAAAACAGATAGTCCAGCGCAGCACCCGATTCTCTTGGATTGGGGGTTACCTATTTCATACCAGAGTAGATATGCACATTAGAAGATGCATCCGAGAAGAAGAAATATTTGACATCCTGAAAGCATGCCACGATGGGCCATGTGGAAAAAATTTCACAGATCGCAGGACTGGTCACAAGGTTTTACAAATAGGCTATTACTGGCCTACAATTTTTAAAGATGCTAAAAAGTTTGTACAAGCCTATGATAGTTGCCAAAGGGTAGGATGCCCTGGATAGTTCGATGAAATTCCTTTGAACCTATAGTTAGTAATCAAGCCATTTGAGCGTTGGGTGCTCGATTTTGTTGGTCCTATTAACCCACCATCAAATCAAAAAACATATATACTAGTTGCAACAGAGTATGTTACTAAATGGGTTGAAGCAGAAGTGCTTCCAAGAGCTACAGAAGACTCTGTAATACAGTTCCTTTTCCAAATATTTGTGTGATATGGTCTCCCTAGGGACATAATTACAAATGGAGGACCACAATTTGTAGGTAATAAAATCGCTGCAACATTAAAAAACTACCACATTTGGCACAAAATCACGACCCCATACCACCCACAGGAAAATGGCCAGGTAGAGAGCACGAATAAGGTGATAGAATCTATACTAACAAAAGCAATTGCATCACATCGACGTGACTGGGCTTTAACAGTGCCGGAAGCCTTGTGGGCGTACCGAACAACGTGGAGAAATACCACTAGGTATTCACCATGTTAGGTCTCTGTAATTTGCAAGATTGGAAAATACAAACTACAAAGCATACATATGAACCGCTTTGGGATTCTAGGATCTAGCCCTCTTGAATCCAAAGAGGGATCTCTTTATAAGTGCAAAGATTGATTTATCTTTTAAGGCTTGAGATGTGATATTAGGCTACTTATGAAGAACAAGGTTTTGTTTGTTTTGGTTGGGCAAAGATAAATGAAGGTGAAGAAAGTCTAAATGAAGGGTGAATGTGTATGAAAGTGAAGGAATGATTCAGTTAAAAATATAGGCAAGGAGAAACTTTAATCCATTGGGCTATGGAGTCATAGTAGGATTTAATCGAAACAACAAGGTTCAAGAGTGGTCCATGGTGCAAGTCATCTCTGTCAAAGGATCTCTTTAAGTTGATTTTATGGAATGGAATGAAACAATAAGGAAGGGAATCAAACAAATGAAGAACAAAGAGTAGCCTAAGATCAAGTAAGTACTTTGAAACTATCCTGCTTTTGGCATACACTTAAGAAAAACATAAAAGTTATCTAAGATCAGGTAAGTACTTTGAAACTAGCCTGCTTTCGATGCACTTTCAATAGAAAAAATTTAAAACACATAGAATAGCTTAAGATAAAGTAAGGACTTTGAACCTATCCTGCTTTCAGCATATTCAAAGGGAAAAAATTCAAGATAAACAAGAAAAGTAGTCTAATATCAAGTAAGAACTTTGAACCTATCCTGCTTTCAACATACTTTAAGGAAAAATTTTAGACAACCTTTTGAGATAAAACTAGAGGACAGGGTTAACCATAGACTTCCCTAGTTCAACTTTACTTAGCATAAACTGAAAATAACATTCAAGAACAATGTTTAAAGTTTAGACAGTAAGAGATGGGAACACCAACACTCCTAAACAGCTTGGACTGTATTAAATCATTCCTAAATACAAAATTGGAAGAAAACATGGAGATAAATCTTATCAGTGAGAGTAGGGTACCTTTGATAGTAAATCCTAACTCTATAATTGCTGTTCTTTATCAGAGAAGATGGAAAAAATGGAAAAAAAAATAAAATAACAATTTACGATGAGAAAAACATCACGATTGACATAGACCAGGATCCCATAAATCAACTTGTATTTGATGCTTCAAACTAGTTACAATCATCAAGTCGAGTGGGTCTGTACAGCTTCAAACTTCTCATCTCAACTTAGGTATCTTCAATTACAAACAAAGCTTACAACAACTTCAGAAAACTATTTACATGCAACATATATTCGGAGACCAACCTTTTCCTCATCTTATACAGAGGTATTTATAGAAGAAATGAGGAGGTGGGATGTAAAATAAGATCTTTAGGCTTAATTAATGTTGATATTGCAACAAGATGATGAGCTTAGTGGAAAGGAGTAAACGTTTCTACAAATGTAAGGTAGACAAGGTAGAGCTATTTTTGGCGCAAAGTCTATTTTTAGACTATGTCTATTTTTAGACATATGGATCATGTTTTATGAGTTGCAGGATGCTATTTGTGGATGGTTGGTCAAGTTGGAAAAATATATGGACTTCTATTTTTAGACATATTGGGCGGAATCTATTTTTAGATTGCCGGTCTAAAAATAGATATGTCGAATATTATTAGCTCTTAATAATATTTGGACTCTAAACATTATCTTATCCTCTTGGAGCACTTCAGTTAAGTGCACAAAAGTGGCACATGCAGCTGACAGAAGGAATTACGCTATTCCTGAGGGTTAAGTGGAGCTATTGCATGGAGACTTTAGTTAGAACTCATGTGACAGAGTTTGGTGGAGTTGATTGAGGAAGTTAGTGGAGTTGTGTTCAGTTTAACTCAGTTAAACATAGTTGAGCTAGTTGTATCTAGTCTAACTGATTGATACACTAGTGAGAGTGGTGTGAATTAATTATTAATTAATTCACTATTTATTAACTCATAAATAAACTAAAGAATACATCAGTTAACTTCAGTGCATGGACAGTTTCAGTGGAGACCAGTGAAGAGGTAGGTGAAAGAGTAGTGTGACTATCAGTTGTGACTATACTGGTGCATGAGTTTGCACCATACATTGATGGAGATGCCAATGAGGATTGCGCAGTACACACCAGGTGGATTCGAACTTAGATTGGGCCATTATTCATCTTGGATTGCGCAGTAGAGGCAGACTAACAGGTGGAGTAGATTGGAGCATGTGTTTTGCTAGATCTGAGCTTGTGTAGTGTGCAACAATTGGAGATTGTACTAAGAGCTTGTGAGCAGTTTGTACAATGATTGTTACATGATCTATATCATTATAATATACAGATAGTTGGGGGTTTTCAGATTTAAGCTTTCCCATAAATACTGTGTTTATATGTGTGATTGGCTATGGTTTTAATGTGCGCATGCGATTGTTTATATTTCCACAATTAATGATCAATAGTAGAAGAGGTTATGTATTATGCATGAAGCTAAAATAGTGTGTGATCAAGATAATATTGGTGAATAATTTAACAGTTATGCAAATTTCTACATCTCCAGTTGATGCTTCAAACCAGTTACAATCATCAAGTCCGGTGGGTCTCTACAGCTTCAAACTTCTCATCTCAACTTAGGTATCTTCAATTACAAACAAATCTTACAACAGCTTCAGAAAACTATTTACATGCAACATATATTCAGAGACCAACCTTTTCCTCATCTTCTACATAGGTATTTATAGAAGAAATGAGGAGGTGGGATGTAAAATAAGATCTTTAGGCTCAATTAATACAAATTAATGCTTCTCGGCCTTTGAGGGGCTCAACGGAGAAGTGTTTCTAATATTTTCTCTGTATTAATTGATTTTCATTAAGTTATTAGCTACTTGGGAGAAGTTGTTGACTTTAAAGCTCATTCTTATCCTTGAAATAACTTTGCTGACAATTGTAATAAGTTCCTTTGATTTGAAATAACTGTTTAGTTGTCTTGAGGAAAATATCTTCTGTTTTGGCAATAAATAGGCCTCCTTTGAATGCTTTGAGGCTGCAGGTGGATTTTGGTAGCTGGAGAGGATTCAATTAGCCTCTGATGTGGCAGTGGAGGCTTCTCGGATTGAGAGATTACTTTTTATTTCTATAAAACACCTTTAATTTACTTTAGATCTGTGTTTTAGGTCTGATTAGGCTTTATCTCTGTCTTCAGGTCTTCAGGCTATCTTTAACTGGGTGGATTAGGCCTTTGATAGTCAAATTACGCCTTAATCCCTCAAACTGTGTTAAAAATCATTGATCTTTGATTTCTGCTTTGATTTTATCCCTGGACGCTGATACTCTTTGTCTGTTTAATTTTCACCGTGTTTTTGTGGTTTCACAGGTGTGTAGAGGATTTCAAAATGTTATTAGTGCTCATGAGGCACGGATAAATAGATAATTCAAACTCTGCAAATCCTTGTCTTCATGGAAGATGGCCTGGGGGATCATCATCCCTGACCATTCATTTCTTCTTAAAACAATTGAAAAGCCTTTAAAAACTTGCACAAACAAGAAAAAGTTATAAAAATCCTGCGGGGAAAGGTTTAAACTGCTTTGGAGGTGAGAGTCAATTGTTACCGTTGGATGAAATCCACCAACGGTGAGGATTTCTTGCTGGGGTCAGATGGGGAGGCGGTTGGGTGAATGAGATTTAGATTAAGTCCGGGCCATTAGATCATATTGATCAACGACAGAGATCAATCAGGAAGTTTATAATGCAGAGGGGTAACATTATAGTAAAAGGGAAGAAATGTAATGAAAAAGGGAAAAAAAAACCATTGGCGGAAGCGATGAGGGGCTAAAATGAAGTTTGGATGCGGAATATATAAGAGCCGTTGATCTGAAATGATGGACGACTATGATCAAAAAGGAGGGAAAATCAATGTAATGGAGAAGGGTGGCAAGCGGAAAACCGACAACAGTTTTCATGCAGGGCCGAGGGCGGTAAATGGTTTTGGATTTTGGAACGCGATATAGGTCAGCGTTTGACACGTGTCCCCTCCAAAATCACTTTTATCGCACGGATTTTTGGTGTTAAAATTCATATGCAGAAAAAACGAAAAAAGGTATTGTGACCGTCGGATGAAAGGCAGAGAGATCTGACGGTGGAAATGAGAGCACGATGGGGTAAGATGCGTGGGCGGAAAAGGTGAGCAAGGTCAAAGGCGGATTAGATCTCGACTGTTGGATCACAGGAATGGACGATCGAGATCTATCGATGGGGGAGGTAGGTCCCAAAGGAGTTGGGCCTATCAGGTTATATCTGGACTGTTAGATCTTAGGAATGGATGGCCCAGATCTGATCGCAAGATCACAAATCGGTAGAGGCAAGGGGAAGGAAATAATGAAATGCACCGATGGGATTAAGCATGCTCTGTTAGATCTAGGAGAGATCAACAATCATGATTGAATCAGCGAGTTTTAATGTCAGAGGGCTATGGCGGAGTGCGATTGAATCTAGGCCGTTGGTTCTTGTGGATTTCAGCGGCTCAGATTAAATCGCAGGATCGCAATCAGAGGAGGGAAAGGGAATGGTCAAAAGAAATTTTGCGATGCGATGAAGCAATTTAAGCGCGATCCATCGATCTAAAAACTAGATCGACAGTGGAAATTGCAGCGGAGGTCGACAAAACTAGATTCTATCGCATCGGAAGATTTGAAATAACAAAGGAAAAGGTGATAAATGAAAGCTCCGATTGTGATTGCGCGATGGGGCTTAGCGCCTGGTCCTAGGCACGGGTCATATGCGGAAAATGGTCTAAGAGCTAGGCAGAAAGGGGCTTAAGGCCTTATGGAAAATGATGGTTTTTCAGGAATTTTGAAGGTTTTTCAAAGGATTCTGAAGGTTCTGATAAGGGAAAAAAAAGAGGTTTTTAACCTTATAAAGGGATTTTACAAGGTTTTGAAGGGGAATTTCAAGGTTAAATGAGGCTTATGGAGGGATTTTATGAAGAAGGAAGGGGATAAAAATGGGGTTATTTATGAGTGAAGGAGGGGTAAAAATGATGGGAAAATGAGGTTTTTCAACAGTCTTTTCTTTAGGAAAACAACAGATTTTTTAGGTTTAATGAGGGAAACAGCAGTGAAGATTACCCAAAGGGTTAGTTAACTTCATAAGACTTTAAGAACTCACAATTTGATCATGAAATTGTTTCTTAAAGGCTAGAAAAATTTGTAGCCACCATTTGATATGACAAATTTTACAGGTGGCTAACACACCATATCAATTAGTATTTGGAAAAGAACCCATATTTCCAATAGAATTTGAAATTCAAACATTAAGAACAACCCAGGAGGTGGGTATGGACTTAAATGAAGCCCAGGTCAGAAGATTATAACAAATCAACAAGTTAGATGAAATTAGGCTCTCTGCTCTCCAGCACACTGAATTAATTCAACAGCAGAGAGAAAAATGGCACGACGCCCTCATTAAAGAGAAGATCTTCCACGAAGGAGATTGGGCACTTCTATATGACTCCAGGTTTTAGGATTTCCCAGGAAAAATCTAGAAACGATGGCTTGGACACTATGAGATACAAAAAGTGCATGACAATGGCACCATCACATTGACTACCATTGATGGATCTGGAAATTCTTTCAAAGTAAACGGTCATCGAGTACGACTTTACCATAAACCGCTTAACCGAGACTCCTTTTACCAGAAATTACGGGAAGATTCTACCATGCAGATTATTTCTGAGGGAGATAACTCCTCCTCAACACCCATCCACTGAATAATTCCTTTATTTTGAAACTTGTACATAATTTTTTTTTTACTTCTCGTTTTTTGTACAAATTTTATTTCTCAAGCTGTTCCTTTTAAGGAACAGCAACACGTTTGTATGTTTCTTTTTGTTGTTCCTTTCAAAAGGAACAACATTTCCGTTGATTATTTTTGTTGTTCCTTTCAAAGGGAACAATAGTTTTGCTATTCCTTTCAAAAGGAATGACACTTCTGCCGCGTGTTTTTTCTGTTCCTTTCCGAAGGAACAACAGTTTTTGCCACTTGTTTTCGTTGTTCCTTTCTAAAGGAACAATATTTTTTGCCGCCTGTTGTTGTTGTTCCTTTCCAAAAGAACAACATTTTTCCCGCTTGTTTTTGCAGTTCCTTTCAAGAGGAACAACATGTTTTTTTTGCCGACTGTTTTTGCTGTCCCTTTTCAAAGGAACAACATTTCCGCGGATTTTTTTTGCTGTTCCTTTCAAAATGAACAACATTTTTCTTCCGATTGTTTCTGTTGTTCCTTTCAAAAGGAACAACATTTTCACAGATTTTTTTTGCTGTTCCTCTTAAGGAACAACAACTGTTCCATCTAAGTAACAACACTTTTTGAGTGCATTTTTCTTGTTTTAGAACAACATTTTGAGGATTTTTGTGAATTCTTCATGACTCTTTTAAAGGCAAACATACAATTTATGCAAGGACACAAAAATTAGAGGTTCATGAAATCAGCAAATCAAGACAAATTGTAATTTTTAAGAAATTGTTTTGTAGTACGTAGTGAGCCACAGGTGCTAGTAGTTTCCAACACTGCACGGGAAATTTTGGAGAGAGTAGGATGGATTACCTACCTCACATGACTGCAGCAACCTCATGAAATGGTGGCCATTGAATTTTTGCAGAACTTGTAGGAAGGCTATTCCATGGTAAGAGGAAGGAAAATAGCAGTAACAAATGCAATAATCGCCGAGGTATTCGGCCTACCAGCAGAACGAACCATATGGACCCATAAAAAATTGAAACTTCAAGAAGCCATGAACATCTTTCGGGACGAAGGGCAGACCTTAGTCATCAAAGGAAAAGGAGTCCAACCGAAAAATTTGGGAGAACCATGGACAGAACTGGAAAAAGTAGGACAAAGCTACATTACATGTGATGGAAGAAAGGATGTGGTAAGACCATGCCACCTTAAGTTATTAGTAGTATTAAAACAGAAATGTGCTGTAAATTTGCCTACATATTTAAATTTCTTATTGCATGATGTTTCTCGGAGCATAAGAAAATCCCGTCATATAGTGACTGTGGTAAGCCACCATTGTTTAATTTGATTAATAGTGAGTTACAGACTTTCCCAACAGTAGAATAGTTGGGAAGAATTGATATTCTCAATTGACGGAGGAACAACCCTACCTGCCCCAAAACGTAAAAGAGTTACTAGCACATCAACAAAACCTTTAAAGCGCAGACAGTCCTCCAAGTTAAGGAGAAGTAGGGGAATGATAGGAAGTATTCAGGGTAGCAACAGCCAACCCTTAGAATTGCCCAGTTCGGAAGATGAATAACCCCCGCAACTCGAAGAAGGAAGTCATCACACTGGCGAAGAAGAAGGAAATTAGGAAGAAGAAGAAATTCATCACACCAGTCGAGAAGAAGGAAGTCACCATACCAGTGAAGAAGAGAGAAGTCACCACACCGATGAAGAGGAAGAAAGTAATCACATCAGTGAAGATGAAGGAGAGGAAGCAGAACCTCCCAAAATCTCCATTGCAAGCCCACCACAGAGTCCATTGCAGGAGGACCAATTGGCCCAAATTTTGGCCAATATGAGTGAATATATACAACCTCACAGTTCGCTTTAACTAAACATTGAGATAGATCAATTTCAGGAACAAGTTGTTATCAACAAATATATGGTCGAGGAAATGCCTGATGAAGAAAACCCTCAGGGAACAACAGAACCAACCAGGGTTACTTCCCCCGAGGAATATAGCCAGGAGCATGGGAACACTAAGGAAGTGTCCCAAACAGAAAACATAGAAGCAAGCCTTGGCGAAGGCACGACCATTGGAGAGCAAACCCTAGCCGAGCAACCAAGTACAAAAAAAGGAATAGTTGTTCCTTCCAATAAGAATAAGAATAAGAGAAACGATCTTGAGAAGCTGTGGAGGGAACGACAAAAGCTTTAAAAACTAGTAAAACAACTCAGGCAGAGGATTAGGGTGCTAAAAAAGAGGAAAGTCTCTAAAAGAACCCTGAAAACGAAGAATGCAGCCATCCAAACGGAAACCCATAATGCAAGGGCCATGGAGACTCAAACCGAGCCCATATTCATGTAGGATAACAAGGAAAAACAAGCAGTTGCTATGGACGCAGTTGCCCGAACTAAAAATGTACAGGACTGTGAAAAAGATGTTCAAACTGAGGCGTTGTCCTCTAGCAGTATGGCCAACAAAGAGACATAGACTGTAGGCACTTGACATTGTAATAAGGAAACCCAGGTAGATATTTAATCCAAAAAAGTTTTGATAAAAGACCTTGATATAGCAAAACTCCAAGAGGATCTCGCACAATCTCAGAGGGCCAGAGAAAAGCTCGAAGAAGATACTGTTCCCAAAAAGAAATACTGACAGTTATAGTAGCAATTAAAGGACATCAATGCATCAGAGGCAGAAGCTTTCGATAGATGTCGAAAGGAAGAAGAGAAAGTTGATAAGGTAAGGAATAGATTAAAAATGGTCAGGAATCAGATGGATACTCTCTGTTCTTTATACACAAATTTCCTAGCATGTAGGTGCCCTGCCAAAAATTATGCTTTGTTTTTATTAGAAAGATATTTGTAGTTAAAAATTAAGGTCGTTAAGGCAGGAAAACCTATAGAATTAGAAACTGTAGGTGATTTTATAAGCTGTTGAAAAATCTATGGAGTAAAAGTCCAGCATCTACTCTGTGAATTTTATTTGCACAATTTTATATTAGCTGAGGAAATGGAGACAAATACCAGCCCTTTTGTGGGCGATATCCAATTTCAAGCATTCATTTAATTTTCTATTAACCAGTTAAAATGGCTCAAGGCCTATAACACTTTTCAGAGCCAAGAAAATGGGTTAGACCTTTGGGTTAGGGGTGAACCGAGACACCCATTACAATTGTGGGCTAGGCAGAAAAGCTTAATGACAAAGGAGGGTGTGATCCAAACATTGGGACCTATACACAAAGCAATTATCCTGGATGGGGTAGAATATTTTCTATCCATCAAAGACCAGGCCATAGTAGCAGCTAAACTCCGATGGAAGATTTCCAATTGGAATATTCAAGACAAAGAGACATTCAATTACAAAATTTTTGAGTTAGTTTCCAACCGCCTGGTTATCTATAGTAACCTCATCTTGAGGGAAGGCCCATATTGGCTAGGTTGTAGATATCGCAGCCCTATTATCTAGCATCCTGCAGCAGACTATAAGGCCAAATATGAATTACCTGAAGGACAGACAGGGCATATCTTTGAATCTTTAGCTGCAAATCATGGTTTTAGACCTCTTAATGAAAAACCCTCTCCAGCCTATTCTCTAACTGCTTTACATGTAAACTATGGTTTTCATGAGGACATGAAAAAGGGTAAGCAAGGGGTGTGTTGAGCATTGGAAAAGGTATGAATTCACCATGTATTTCTTTATCTTTTTCCTTTAAACATAACTCTTTTTATTCTAGAAATATGATATATTGAAGGATTATGATAGAATTGCAAAGATTAATTTTTATTGTGAAATTGGCTAAAGATTGTATTTTATCCTAAACAGGAAACAAATGAAGTGGGAAACCACCATTCGAAAGGCATAGCTAAAGCAGGAGTAACTACTGTTCCTCCAACAAAGGGCAATATCCAGACAAGAAGGATGAAATCATAATGCATAATTAAAGAAAGGTAAGAAACAACACGGCTATAGCACAAGAAGATGAAGCGTTAGCTAAAAGAGGAAAATGGAACGAATCCCTCAGGATCTTTTGATCCTGAGGGATCGCTGTTCAAAGTTTATCTTTGTTTCTTGTATTGTTCGTCGAGTTGTTATAAAAGGCAGCGCCTGTAGAAATCGAAAAGGGGGAGACTATTATCATTGAAACTTATTTTATAATTATAATTTCATTGACTCTCGTGATTCAAGCAGAGAGCGATTGTTTGTAAACGCTGTTATGCGCAATTAATACATGATTTAGTTTCTGTTTCATCACTTGACTCTAGAGTAGCTCAGCGGTGTTTCCCTAGCGGCTAAGGGCATGACCCTGGTGGATCCACTTGCTCTTTTGTATCATTATCTTTCGATTACAGTTGTGTGAAGGTTTGCATTTATTTTCCTTGAAGTTTCAAATTTAATAGTTTACTATTTTATTGCTTTATAATCTTGGTGTGTTGCATTGTTGAATTGCGTTACCATTCCTTTCCAATTTAAACAGAATCTTGATCCCTGTATAACTTATCTTGTTATGCTTTAACAGAGCTTCACTGTTCAGCATCTGTTGTTCCATTCCAGTTGCTGTTCCATTCCATTTTTTGTTCCGTTCTGATTGTTGTTCATTTCAGATTGCTGTTTAATAGAACTTGTTGTTCAAATCCATTAGATAGAGTTTTCTGTTCATTTCTATTACTATTCAATTCCAGTAAAATAGATCTGTTGTTCATTTCAGTTAATTAATTTACAATTTATTTCATACGTGCAAAGAGTTTGGTTTTTCTTTTGAGAGCTTGCCTAGTTTACTTTCATTAGCAGCATTAGTGATTTAGTTCAGTTTCCATTTAATTGCTTTAATGTGGAGTGTAAGATCATCAACTGTAAAGGACATTGGTTATTGCTACCTACGTTCTCAGATTGATTGTCTTGTTCTTATTTGATTTCATTTACATTAGTTTCCAAAGGAAAGAGTTATTACCACTGCATCCTTGAATGATGATTGCTGAGTGAATGACTGGATTTCAGAGCATTTAATTTCATGTCATTATAGTTATATTCCATTTCCAAGCATCCATTTACTCTTGTATTTATAACACTGTACTGCATATTGGAAAGCATTACTCTTAGATTGAATTGTAGGCTCAGATTGAGTACGCTCTTGAAATAAAAAATCATACCTGGATTGATAATTAATGTGAGATAAATAGAAGTTAAAAAGACACCTTTTATACATCAACAACCCCCTCGAAGTGGCTTATTTCTAAGGCATTGATATCTCTTTTCTTCTATTTTTGGAGCTAGTTTCACAACATTTGGTATCAGAGCTTTGGATTCTATGGTTTCGCTGCTCCAAATAGGTCATCGTCGAATTTTAGCTATAAATTTTTTTCTACTAAGGTTAAAAAGCTAAAATTTTTAGGGTGTGAAGCT
Source organism: Pinus albicaulis (assembly GCA_034641835.2). NCBI lineage: Eukaryota > Viridiplantae > Streptophyta > Pinopsida > Pinales > Pinaceae > Pinus > Pinus albicaulis. Next base: position 1,999,219,466 of record CM076575.1, on the reverse strand, counting down.
AAAATCCTGAGCAACATCGTCGCAAAAAATTTCAGAACTTCGTTTGCAATATTTTCGGAGATATGATCTGTGGAAGGTAGGGCTTTTTGCAAGCTCTTGAATTTCACTTAAACAGGTCATCGCGGAATTTTCGCTATAACTTGTTTTCTATGAAGGTACAGAAGATGAAATTTTTAGAGTGTGAAGCCGAGATCCTGAAGAACATCTTCACCAAATTTTAGAGCTTGGTTCGCAATATTTTCGGAGATATGATCTGTGGAAATCAGGTCTTTTTCAGGCTCCCTAATTTCATCTCAAAGAGGTGATTGTGGGAAAATCTTCATAACTCTCTCTCTGAGCATCGGATTAGAATTTTGTAAAAAGTGGATGGAAGTACACATACTGTAGTTTCTATCTATAAATTTCAGAACCAAAGGAGCAAACAGTGACATGTGGAAAGTCGTACAAGTTTGCTCTACTAAACTAGTCCATAATTATGTCATTGTGGGACATTGGACATAACGTTGTCATGAAGAATCCAAATCAAGTCAGACCTGTGGCATTTGAAAGAAGCTTCAGAGGACTACTATAGGGCCTAATTTCAAATTTTTAGGATCTTAAAGTATAGAGATAAGTCAATTTCAATATAGAGCTCCTCAAAAGCAAGTAAAAGGTGTGTATTTGTTTTCCAAATTGCATAAGTCTTCTTTGAAGAATCAAGTTTGAAGTGATTCCAAGGGAATATTTTAGAATTTTTATCAGTATTGAGTTATATAATGCCTCAAAAAAATAATTCCATACCCATTAAGCCCTCAAAAAGCTATAAAATGACACATGAAGAGGAGGAATTGCAGTATGAGATATCAATAATACGATACCAAGTGCAACAAATTTAGATCTTACAAAGAGTAACTGAAGATGACATAGATGGTTTAAAAGAAAAATTGGAAGCTAATTTGGATGGTTTGAAGGATCAAATAATAACTAATACGGATGATAACTTAGTGGAATATCACATCGAGCATCAACAACAAGTTCTCCAACTCTCAAAGTATAACCTAACTTTGGTGCAGAATCTAATGAAACAACAGGAAGATCAACATCACATTGAAAGAAGCTCTGAAGTAGTCACAGAAAAAAGAACTGGACAAGTACAATCAATTTCAGAGTATGTCAGCAAGTGAAAGAACTTTCATGTAGAAGATTCCACATGGGAGGATGAGAATTTTATACAGAAGCTTCAAGAAATAATCAAGCGTTGAGGACAACACTTGTTTGAAGGAGAGGGGCATGTTAAGTCCCTATATTAATAGTGTAGTCCCTTATTATGTTAGTGTAGCCCCTTATTTTTATTGTTGTACCCCTGTAACCACCATATTGCTATTATTGTGCCCTTACATTATTATTGCTATGTCGGCTAGGATTACATTGTGGCCCCATGGACTCCTATATATAGAAAGGAGGTTTTGTAATTTGTATCATCCAAGAATTTTTCATTTATGTAATGTATTGGAGGTTTCCCCCTCGATGTGGCTTATTTCTAAGGCATTGATATCTCTTTACTTCTATTTTTGGAGCTGGTTTCACAACATTTCTGAAGATTTTGTGTTGGACTCTATGTCTTATTTTCCTGCATTTTAAAAAATTAAGAGAGGACAATATTCTATTACATGATAAAATTGTCTACAATACCTGCATGATTGTCGCACTAGATTAGGAAATTCACGTGCATAATGACCAGCATCTCCACAGTTATAGAAAATGACATTTCCTCTTCCTCGACCAGCTAATCCACCTCCTCAGCCTCGTCCTCTGCCTTGAAATACTCGATGCCCAGAGGGGGATGCTGGTGAAGTAGTCTAAACTTGCATGCTATATATTTTAGCATTATCTAAAGTCATATCATAAGTGCGAAAATGCTACTCATCATGCCCTAATGCCGAACATAATCTACAAAACAACTGCTTCAACTCAGGTTGATACTTTCTGATCCTTGGGCACGAATTTGTGTCATGAAATCCAACGATTTGAGATATTGTTGTTACACCAATTTTTGGTCATCTAACCTGTTATTATTAGATGAACCCAAGTACACCATGTAAGACCAATTTTACCCTAAGTAAAATTGCTTTCACCACATAAAATAACCTATTTGTTTATATTTCCTGGTCATATTTAACCCAAAATAAGGAACTTAATTAAATAAATCCTTATTTATTTAATTATTCCCTAAGAATAAGTTATTTAAATAATATTATTAGTTAAATTTGACTAAATCATCCATAAATAATTAAATAAACCATTATTTATTTAATTATATTCCCATCACTTCCCTAAGATGATAAATAAACCATTTATTTATTTATTATTTATAAATAAAGGAATTGACCCAAGTCAAGAACCCTTTTCCCTCCAACAAATATAATAAAATATTCCTAAAGGGTGGTTCTAGAATTCGATTAATAATATTTTATTCATGCACCGAGTTCTAGACCGCCCCAATATTTTGTTATAAATAGGGGGGTTTTCACCATTCATTAGTCACCTTCATTACATTAGATCACTCTGGATCTACTCTTGGTCACCATTTTCCATTTTTGTTTTATGAACTCCCATTGAGTTCCATGTTTGTTTTTCTACACCAATAAGAGAAAGAAATTCCATATCTGAAACACTGAGGACTTCCAAGAACCCATCCCATTGAGGAGAACCGGAAAACACCTTTCTTGTTTTCCTCTCAGGTGCCCCATTCTTTAATATAATATAGAATTATTTTAAAAACATTGTTTCTTGTCTTGTCCATTGGATTTATGGAGCCATGTTATATTTTATCTGCTTATTATCTTTTTGTGCTTAGATCTGCATTTGTGCAGCAAACTTAAATATATTTTGCAGCCATAATTGATGTTAGGGCTATTTTTTATGCGTAGATAAAGTGATATTTTATGACGAAAGAATCATACTAACAATTGGCGACTCCACACGAGTTTTCTTTTGCGACTGCCGTCGTTTCATATATTCCTGCATATCCAGTTGTTTCAGACCCTAGGGTTTCTCTCCCCTTTTCTATTTTTCCTATTTTTATGGTGATTTTCACCCCTAAAACCCTTAAACAGTCAAATTTTTAACTTCCGTGTGTTTCTAGCCTTATTGCGTAGGTGAAAAGCATCAGCCGCAACTGAGACGACAATTTTTTTTTAAATCTGCCGCCGAGAGAGCCGGATCTACAGGTCGCACTTATCGGCCCAAAAAGTGCGACCTGAGCCTC